>JALPQI010011473.1:0-43008 GCA_025490895.1 Thaumatotibia leucotreta | reverse complement strand
AATAATCAGGTAAGGGAACTGCTTTCAAACAGTTTACATGCGAAGATTTGGACCAAGAAAGGATTGCAGAAAATAATTGCCGTATATGGAAATTAGAACAGGTTGTAAAACACTGAGCTAGATAATAAATCCGTAATTACGTATTACGGCCAATGTGGGTCGGACTCGCGGTACGTTCCGTACCATGTGTAATCATGAATTATATAGTGGCTAACTGTTAGGCTATTATATTACGCTTCTTGAATTACACCCCGCTTACTAACAGAAGGATAGTAAAGTGGCGACGTAGTAATACCGTTCCGTCCTTCGGTCACGGAACCCTAAAAGCGACTATCGTTTCTGGCGTCTGCCCACTAAATTGTATTCATCCCATAATTTTACCGAATCTGCTAAATACTATGAATAAATTTGTAAAATTATTCTGCACTGACTTTAGAGCCGCTTCTGAAAAAAGTTACATTCTTATATCGATGCAAATAAAAAATAGACAGCAAATAATTCGTCAAACATTTAAAAACATCCTAATTTATATTATTTTGGATATACATAATGTAAAAAATAAATTGAGCTAAATTTTGAACTGTTAGGATCACTCCGAGTTTTTATTAAGTATTGTCAGGGCAAACTGCTTCTGACGAACATCAATCTATCGTTCGACGAAATGCCCATTATGCAACTTAAACCTAAACATTATATGTTTAAAATGTACCCATTAAAATAACAGCACACACAATGATATTTTTATACAACTTTTGAGAACATGAATTATACTTACTAATGAATGAATGGCTTGACCATGACCAAGACTCTGCACGACCAGCGGCGGTGATGAAGAGTGCGAGAGACGCGGTAGGGTCAACCGAGTGACCGATATCCAAACCCCCGCTTCCACATATTATAGCATCGCTGTTCGTACGAAGTCGTGGCCGAGGTTACTGAACCATGATTCTTTCCGAATTAATTTAAGATAATTATTAACAAAATATCTGTAATCAATGTAATTTGGAGTTAATTTGCGATTTACTTTATTCATTTGATCTCCTACAATATTTAAAATTCGATACCCAAGCGTATGATGTTCATAAATCATAATATTATTTCGTACTTCACAGTTGTGATGTGAAGGTAGATAATCAAATGTATAAACCTATCTGTCACAAATTAAAAGTAAAGGAGTTGTAGGCAAGACAATGTCCGAATACGATATTAATCGAGTGACCTGTTTCTACGTCTGGAACGGTAATCTTACAATATGTACATAAGCTCGCGTATAAAACAGCAACAAGACCCGCAAATACAACTACAGTATTTATGACGAAGATATCACATTTATTACACGTTTACCTTAAACCGTATCACTACAGAAATTCAGTAGATATTTTACAAGAGTCACACTCAGTGAAAATATATTATATCTTATTATTATCATTTACTTTGACCCGGCATAGCTCTAAATTACGAAAAGGGTTCGTTTACATCGGCATAATATTACCTAACTTTTTCAATATGTGATCATTTTATAGTCATGCACCCATAGTTACATTTAAAACGACCGATAGATCATATTATATGACAATCGCTATATTGAGACTTCCAATTGGGACTGAATTTGTTCTAACGAGAGGCCTCAATTGACCGGAGTATACGTATAACACGATTTCGATATCACGCCACGGAAGGTCAAAAGCAATTGTTATTTCGGGCACGCTTAGTCAGGTCGGAAGGTACCTCTTGGCTAGCGGCCGAGCGGCGGCCAGTGCTTGGCGTCGTGCGCCGCGCGGTCCGCGGCCGCTAGCAGCTGACCGCACGCCGCGCACGTGTCCAGCGCCACGTTCCTGCCGACCACCAACTCTTGCTGCTTCGCGATGTCCGGTAGCAACGCCACTAGCTCCGCGAACAACGACTCTGTCTGCGATCCCAGCGCCGACTCGCAGTGCGCGTAGAATTCGTCCGCGGTTATAACACTGTCCCGGAAAGCGCGCGAAGCCACCTTGAAGTCCTCCATGGCTTCCGCGCTACCTAGCGCCGCGGCGAACTTGTTCACCAACGCGCGGTTTCTATTCTCGAAGTTCAGCGGCGGGATGTACGAGTGCACTGGCGCGTTGAACGTCTGCCCCGAAGAATTCGTAAACGTCATTCCGTCGCACGCCGGCCGCGCTTTAAAACCGGGCGGAACACCATTCGGCACCTTCTTTTTAGTCTGCTGCAGAACAGTTTTCATGGGCACTGCGAAATTGTTGACCGCGACTATGTTGTTAGACTTGGAGAGCGACGGGAACTCCTTAGCGGCGAGAGAGAAGTCCCCGTTTCCGCCGTTCCTCTCCTTCTCGTTGATGGTGATGGAGTCGATGGTTTTGATGTTCCTGTGCTGAGCGGGCGCGTTGGCCGAGGCGGCGAGAGTGACGGGGTCGACGTACTTGAGGTCCTCTATGCCGTTGACGAGGGACAAGTCTATGTCGTAGACGTTCTCTTTTCTCGCGCTGTTCTGCTTCTTCTTTTCTTTCTTGGAGAGCTTGGCGTCGGAGTTTTGAGTGGGAGTTTGGACGGGCTGCGGTTTTGGCTGGGGTTGCGGTTTGGGCTGTTGGATCGGTTGTGATTTTTTCGCTTTCTGCTTGGCATTGACAGGGAGGCCGGGGAAGTCCGCCACAGGGTTGAAGACGGGTTCCTTGGGCGGAGGTGGCTCGGCTCTAGACTTAGGTTTCTCCTTCTGTTTGGAGACGGTGATCCACTGCGGCGGGCGCGCGGGCGCGGCGGAGGCAGAGAGCGCGGGGAAGGCTTCGCTACTAAGCGGGGCTTTTTTTGGTTGGGAATTGGTAGTGTTCTTCTTAAGAGCCTCCATCTCTTGGCTGTTGATCATGGTGACCTAAAATAAAAAAAAGGGAATGAGAATAATTGATCAATATGAGCATAAGCTGGATATAATTACGTATGACGTAGATTTATATCCCATAGACAATTCGTGGAAGATAAGATTAAGGGTCTTAGTCCGTGTGGTCCATGTTGGCGGTCATCGGCGGAAGTTGCTGGCCGAGGTCAGCTGGTTGTGCTGGAGTGTCACAGTAGTAGTAACTTGGCGGCTGGTAGCCTAGCAGTGCGGCTGGAATGACAGTTGGTAGTAGGACTATTTTTTTCAAAGTTGTCCTTCCTCTTTTTTGGATTTGGAACTCAACTGTGATTTCCACTTAGAATTGCCAGCTCTTCGAACCGGGCAGGAGCAAATTTATGTCCAAAGGTTGTTTTTCCATTCCGTAATGGAATGAAAAGTTCGAAAACTTATTAACGTATTGTAAATTTTGGCATATTTCTCTCCTATTAGGATCTAAAGAGTTCACGATTTTGCGTAGAAATCAGATAAAAAATACTTGTTACAAAAAAGTGGGAGGACAATTTTGATAAAAATGGTAGTAGTAAAATGGTAATCGCCCGTCAGCCGGCAGTCGCTGGCCTCGGTCGGCCGGCTGTGCTGGAGTGTCACGGTACTAGTACCTTGGGCGGCTGGTGGGGGGCGGCGCCGACGCTGGGGTGGTCGTCGCGCGCGCCGGGCGGCAGCGCGGGGAAGTCGTCGCCCGCCCGCCGCGGCGCCACTCGCGGCGTCAGCCGGCAGTCGCTGGCCTCGGTCGGCCGGCTGTGCTGGAGTGTCACGGTACTAGTACCTTGGGCGGCTGGTGGGGGGCGGCGCCGACGCTGGGGTGGTCGTCGCGCGCGCCGGGTGGCAGCGCGGGGAAGTCGTCGGCCGCCCGCCGCGGCGCCACTCGCGGCGTCAGCCGGCAGTCGCTGGCCTCGGTCGGCCGGCTGTGCTGGAGTGTCACGGTACTAGTACCTTGGGCGGCTGGTGGGGGGCGGCGCCGACGCTGGGGTGGTCGTCGCGCGCGCCGGGTGGCAGCGCGGGGAAGTCGTCGGCCGCCCGCCGCGGCGCCACTCGCGGCGTCAGCCGGCAGTCGCTGGCCTCGGTCGGCCGGCTGTGCTGGAGTGTCACGGTACTAGTACCTTGGGCGGCTGGTGGGGGGCGGCGCCGACGCTGGGGTGGTCGTCGCGCGCGCCGGGCGGCAGCGCGGGGAAGTCGTCGGCCGCCCGCCGCGGCGCCACTCGCGGCGCGCTGGCGCCCGTCAGCCGGAAGTTGCTGGCTGACGTCGGTTGGCTGTGCAGCTGGATTGATACGCTGGGTTTCGCTGGAAGGATGGAGCTTCGTATAAGATTTCTTACTTCGTGCATTCACTGTGATGAGATATATCGTCGGTTGACAAGCAAAACTCACTATAAAAACTGTCACTACTCTTAGCAACCTCTTGTCTGTATTAAATCAGAACTGTGATAGGAGCTTTATTACCAGTAGGTATTTGTTACTTAGTGTGTTTTGCGTGTCAGCCGACGATATGGGAAGGGCCACGGTGTTCAAAAATACGTGAACATGCATTAATGACATGACTAGAGATTGGAAACTCGACAATACCTCAATATTTTAAATTGTTTTACATCTTTATGTACTCGTATGTAGTGTAGTACTCAACATTTTATGTAATTAACAAATACGAAATAACTTCCATTAACAAAATTTTTTTATAAAAAAGAACGAAATTCGTACAGTTATTTTGTATGGATAAAAAACCGGTATCCGATCCCTGGCATGACAATAGAGGACTGTCCAAGTTTGTGAGTCCTAGCTGCTTCGATAGGTATTTCTGACGGCGGATGTATCACAATTGAACAAAAATCTTGTAACAATACGAGAGCTATCAGCTATCACCGCCGGGCGAGTATCGCCGTGTCTCTTTTATTTACACGGGCGTGCGTATAGTTTGTTCGTGTTTATAGCCCATAGTTCATAGCTTAGTAGCTTGCGGTGAGACCAGTGCCTGAGAGTACCTAAGCGTTATTCGAATAAAAGTTTGGTGAAATCCAGCCAAGTGCCTGGTTCACATTATTCCAGTTCAGTAATCCAGCGGTCTAATCCTGTCCAGTGCTGGACTGGAGCACATCGTTTACATTACTCCAGCATTTTAAGAGTAGCTGGATTGGAAACACATTCGCCGACAATGATCTAGTACTGGTTTGGAACTGGAATGGCTGTCTACATTATTCCAGTGCCGCTGGATTGGGTGAGCTGGAATGAAAAGTTGACGGTCTTTCCAGTCACTGGACTGGAATGCTCAATTTGCCTGGAATGGAAGCATTCCAGTGTCTGTTCACATTACTCCAGTAGCATTCCATTACTGGATTGGATTGCTGGAGTGGATTGCTACTGGAATAATGTGAACCGGGCATAAGGGGTTAGACTCACAGTTGCGCAGAATGGTGGCAGCGACGGGCGCCTGGGGCCCGGGCCTGGCGCTGGGCGCGCCGGGGCCGTCGTTGCCGAGCGCCGGGAAGTTGCGGTCGTTGCGGGCCAGGCCGTCGCCTCCTGCGATACAATATCCAGCCTAAGGGGGTTAGACTCACAGTTGCGCAGAATGGTGGCGGCGACCGGCGCCTGGGGCCCGGGTCTGGCGCTGGGCGCGCCGGGGCCGTCGTTGCCGAGCGCCGGGAAGTTGCGGTCGTTGCGGGCCAGGCCGTCGCCGCCTGCGATACAAAATCCAGGCTAAGGGGGTTAGACTCACAGTTGCGCAGAATGGTGGCGGCGACGGGCGCCTGGGGCCCGGGCCTGGCGCTGGGCGCGCCGGGGCCGTCGTTGCCGAGCGCCGGGAAGTTGCGGTCGTTGCGGGCCAGGCCGTCGCCTCCTGCGATACAAAATCCAGCCTAAGGGGGTAGACTCACAGTTGCGCAGAATGGTGGCGGCGACGGGCGCCTGGGGCCCGGGCCGCGCGCTGGGCGCGCCGGGGCCGTCGTTGCCGAGCGCCGGGAAGTTGCGGTCGTTGCGGGCCAGGCCGTCGCCTCCTGCGATACAAAATCCAGCCTAAGGGGGTAGACTCACAGTTGCGCAGAATGGTGGCGGCGACCGGCGCCTGGGGCCCGGGCCTGGCGCTGGGCGCGCCGGGGCCGTCGTTGCCGAGCGCCGGGAAGTTGCGGTCGTTGCGGGCCAGGCCGTCGCCTCCTGCGATACAAAATCCAGCCTAAGGGGGTAGACTCACAGTTGCGCAGAATGGTGGCGGCGACCGGCGCCTGGGGCCCGGGCCTGGCGCTGGGCGCGCCGGGGCCGTCGTTGCCGAGCGCCGGGAAGTTGCGGTCGTTGCGGGCCAGGCCGTCGCCTCCTGCGATACAAAATATTCCTCAATTTAGGGTCGGTGGCACTAAGGATTAGTACATTACTATAGAGGACGAAGGGTTACAGGCCAAGTAGATATATCTGGCAGAAGGAACTGAGGCCAGATAGGAATACGCGGCCTGTAACCGTTTCTCGCCGAGATTTGTATACTTAGTGCTTTTCTCAAACTTGCCATGAAATAAAACGAACTGATTTCGCCGAACCATACTATTTGATTTGTAAATAAACCTATAGTACAGTATCGTACAATATTAAAAAAAAAACATTCGCGCCTAACTTTTTAAAAATCTGTTTGAGGTATCCTTTTACCTGGTGGTGTAGACATTAGTTCTTAGGTTATTTCCCAGTCACAATTTGACGTTTCAAAACAAAAGACAGTTTGTTTGCAGTCCTTATTATGTGAAATAAATACATGAAATCTCTTTACATATCATCTTAACCCATGACACCGGATACATAGTATTTCCGGGTTTAAAAGTAAGTAACATCAACATTCCGTAGCAAATTTGAGAAAATAGTACATTATTGCAGAGGCCGGGAAAGCGAATTTCGTGGATGAGTATTTTTTGTCGGACGAAGCGAAGCTGAGGCCGACAATTACATACGAATCCACGAAATTCTATTTCCGTCCGAGGCACATATAGGACTTTTCTCCAAACATGCAAGGAAATAAAACAAAATTTATTACAATCGATTAAGTAATTCTTCTTGCAAATTGAATAACAATTGAAAAGAAAAAATCTCTTATGATTCCCGCCTAAACTTTTTTTTAATGCATGGTCGTTCATAAAAAATAGTAACGATATCTATGGTTTCATTAAACCGTACCTACACGACCTGACACACCGAGGCGTTTGTAACTCATGATAGAACGAGACGGCCATAGATTTGATCGCCGTCTCTCGCTCTATCCAGACCAGGCGTTTGGTCGTGGCTTTAGAATTTGGCTGTATGCATTTTTTTCAAAGTCCAAAAGTAGTTTTTAAGAAGTAAAAAACAATACATTAATGGATTTTAGTACAATTTCGCGGCCGCAAAAACTGTACAATAATGAAAATCTTTTTTTTTAATTTGAGCTGGTACATAAGAAGGTACTTCGCGTTTCGTTTTTGCTACATTAATGCGAACATTTCCGAGCATATTGGAGAAAAGTTATTTATTTGCATGAATATGTATGTACAACAGGAGCAGTTGTCGTAGTTTAACGTAGCAGCGTATTGATTATAGCCCTGTACAACTCACCCTTATATGCTTTATGGCCGGCGTCCAGCACTATATTGGGTGTCTGCGGCGCGGCCGACAGCCGCAGCCGCGGGAACTGCTCGTCGTTATTGACAGCTCGGCGGGCTGTGACTACTGACTGACTAGTCCTCTACCGCTCGGCCTTGTATTGTATGGCTTACTAGCAGTTACCCGCGGCTTCGCCCGCGTTCTAATATCTATTCACTGGATGTTAATGTTTTCCCGCGATTATCTCGCGTTTGCCTTAACCGATTTAAGTGTGGCGGATGGTGCTTTTACCCGCGGTTCGGCCGCGTTCTATAAATTTTTATCACGGTCGTATTAAACTAATATGATGATGGCTATAATGATGGCGAATTATTTTTGCAATTTTGACTTCAAATTCCATATGAAGAACTTTTCATCTTCTCGGTAGGTATCGATTTTTATCAATATTAAATCAAAGTTCTAGAAATTTTAGATGTGATAGCTTCTCACTTTTTGTAAAAACCCCCTTGGATCCTAAGATACCGATTTTTATTAAGGTCGGATTCAAACTAAATAAATTCAAGGTGCCGATCATTTTGTGCAAATTTGACCTCAAATTCATTACTTGAAACGCTTTGACATTTCAGATATAGAATATTATCAAAATCCGCTATCATATTATGGTCATCTTTACCATCTGGTAACTGACAAATGATTTTTATCTTTAAAAGTTTACATACACACTTACATAGGTGATTGTTGTGTTTTGATGATAAAAACTATCATTTGTCGTTTCCCAGGCCTAACACAGATGACCATAATAAGGCGAGCTGATTAACATTTGAAGTAACTCAATATTGTTACACAACAACAACTTGAAACGTGAACAATGACTTGATAAACCGTGGAATCGATATCCATGTTGATTTTTACTGTTTGCCCTTTTTACGACATTCAAGGATTGATTTCTCAAAAACTTAAAACACGTCTTTACTCATTTATGTTTAGGGATACTCCTGTGAAATTTGGGATGAAATAGGTATTTTAATTGATCAAGTTTCGCCATACAAACCCTGGACCCCTATCGCACCCCCTAGGGAGTGGATTTTGACCTAACCATTTTTAGAGCTTCCCTACACCCTCAAAGAAACCTACGCACTATATTTGGAATCTCTAGAACCATAAATGAACATGATATATAAATAAATAATAAAATTATATTGATATTTTTCGAAATTTACCCCATAACACCATAACCGTGTACATAGTATTTCATGTCCGCCGCGTTAAAATTAAAAATCGTTATTGTTTTCGTGATCTACGACTCGATAAAGTACAAAAACGATACCCAACTTGATTTTTTCACTTCGTCACCCTTTTTACCTTTTTCCGGGGGTTGAATTTTCAAAAAACCTTTAACATACCTTTACTCAATTACTTTAAAGAATACTTTTGCGAAGTTTCGGATCAAATAGTTCAACTAATCTTATTTCGTCATACAAACTTTGGACCCCCATTTCAACCCCTTAGAAGGTGAATTTTGTAAAATCCTTTCTTAGTGCTCGTCTACACCATAAAAGGAACCTACGTGCCAAACTTGGAGTCTATAGGACCAGGGGTTTAGGCTGTGCGTGCATCTTTATAAGGGAGCTTCTTCTTTTATACACGGTGGAATTTAATCGGTGAACAGGAACCCATTTTTCTAATTCAGTAATCGATGGCGGTCACGTTTATGTAGTACTTAAGTGGAACCAAGTTTTTTTTTAGCATAATTTTTTTTTATGTTCAAATTAAAATTTGTTGAAATTAAAGTTTAATACCTCTTTTCAAACTATCAGCCATAGAAACTTAAAACATAAATGAGCAATAACACTTTAATTTTTGCGATAGACTCTATTCTTATGTAAAATAAGAGCGATGCATGGCTGATAGTTTGAAAAGAGGTATTAAACTTTCAGACTAAACCATTAGTAGGGTGACAATAAATTTTAATTAAAGTTTAATTTCAACATAAAAATTTTTTATGCTAAAAAAAACTTGGTTCCACTTAAGTACTAAAGACTGTCCACGTAAAAAAGTGGTCGACGTTATAATGGCAAATAAGATGAAAAAAATAACAAAAATGAATTAATTATATATTTATATAATAGTGTAATTCATGCTCTTTAAAATATAATACAAGACTTGTGCAACACATTAAGACTAATAAAATGCCCTGACTTTTCTTCTTACTCCTTCCATCAATCTTTGTACATCGGTTTCGGTGATCGTTTTACATGTTGTATCCCAATATTTATTGAATTGTTGTACATCAGTAGCAATTTTCTGACTTCTTTTTAGCTTTCTTTTCATTATTGCCCAGAATTTCACTACAGGCCAGAGTTCTGGGCAGTTTGGAGAATTTGCAGATTTCGGTACAGCAGAAATATTATTTTCGTCATACCATGTCAAAACCGATTTCGCGTAATGAGAAGTGGCTAAATCAGGCCAAAATATGACTGACTGGGCGTGGCTTCTTATGAACGGCAATAAACGTTTTTTTAAACACTCCTTCATGTAAACGACTTGGTTAACCGTGCCAGTTGTAACGAAAGATTTGCATTTTTTACCACATGTACATTTGGCTTGCCACACTAAAATGTTTTTTGCAAACTTGTCTATTTTTTTGTTGTAAATTTATCATCAATACCTCCTAGTTTATTTGCGACGTAAAACTGTAACCCTGGCAACTGCTTGAAATCTGCCTTGACGTAGGTCTCATCGTCCATCAAAATGCAATCAAATTTCGTTAAATAATTTGTATACAACATTCGGGCTCGAGTTTTACATATTTTTTGTTTAGTAGCATTGCGATTTGTAACGCTAGACGCCTTATATGAGTGTAAACCTGCTTTTTGTTTGATCTTCTGGACGTACGACTTCGATAACTTACATTTCCTGGCGACGTCTCAAATGGACAGTGTTGGGTTCTTCTTAAAGTGTTCAATGACTTTCCTTGCCTTATTTTTATCCATGGAACCGTGTTTTCTATGCGAACCTTTCTTCCTTTCGACCGTCAACCTCGAGCGATAATTAGCCAATACCTTTTGGACTGTAGATTTAGGAACGGATAATAATTTAGCTAGCTTAGCTTATGACATATCAGGATTTTCATTGTAAGTGTACAAAATACTTTTGCGCTTGTCCAGTTGTCTAGAGGCCATTTTATTATAGTTATTATTTTTAAAATCGAAAGTAGTCCCAAAATAAACCTTATACATCCCGCTTTCTAACTGTCACAGTGACAGATTTCATTTTTCTTTTATTTTTATTTTTTTAAGTATTTTATATCGACCACTTTTTTACGTGGACAGTCTTTACATAAACGTGACCGCCATCGATTACTGAATTAGAAAAATGGGTTCCTGTTCACCGATTAAATTCCACCGTGTATATATAGATAAAAGATAAATAATAAAATTATATTGATATTTTTCGAATTTTACCCTATTATACCATAACCGTGTACATAGTATTTCACGTCCGCCGCGTTAAAATTAAAAATCGTTATTGTATTCGTGATCTACGTCCCGATAAACCATAGAAACGATACCCAACTTGATTTTTTCACTTCGTCACCCTTTTTACCTTTTTCCGGGGGTTGAATTTTCAAAAAACCTTTAACATACTTTTACTCAATTACTTTAAAGAATACTTTTGCGAAGTTTCGGATCAAATAGTTCAACTAATCTTTAGGTGAATTTTGTAAAATCCTTTCTTAGTGCTCGTCTACACCATAAAAGGAACATAGGTGCCAAATTTGGAGTCTATAAGACCAGGGGTTTAGGCTGTGCGTGCATCTTATAAGGGAGCTTCTTCTTTTATATATATAGATGGCCGGCGCCCAGCAAGACATTAGAGGTCTGCGGCGCGTCCGATAGGCCGACAACTGCTCGTCCTTGTTTATTCCATCGTACTGTGACTAGCTGACTGAATATACAAACGATACTTCTCCTGGAGTATGTGTGGCTGCTCCCGCGTTTCCGCTACTGCAGCTGTGGCTGGGTCGCATCCCACAAGGGTGGGACGGTCGTTGCACCGTCATTTGGGGACGGTGTTGAGAGGCTGTTGAAGGAAGATTTGTCATGGGCATGGCGAGAGAGAAAATGATTTTGGTGATGATGATGCGGTAAAGGCAAGTTAAGGCAAGGCAAAGTTCGATCTGAGAGAGATTTGAAAAGATGGAGAGAGAGAGAGGCTGGTGCTGGATGCGCGGATGTCGGCGCGTCGCTAGCGGTAGTGCTGGCTCGTCGTTGAGAGTCTGCTGCTAAAGAAGAGAGAAAATGGTGACCCAGCGGGGGCACCCGGGCAGGGCCCCGCTGGGTCGAGAGAGAGAGCTGCTGGTGTCAGCCGTCTAGCGGCTGGTGGAGCAACGCTCGGGGGAGATCCCAAGCGTTGTAGTCAGGCGGCATATACAGCAGTGTTATTCACTAAGGAAACCGCCTTGCTGTCAGCGCTGTGACAGCGCTGCGGCAGCGTCGAGCCTAAAAATGGTATTCACTAAATGTACTTTAAACGACACTAGTGCTCGGCGACGAATGCGGCGTGAGCTGGAACTACACTGCGTCGAGAGTTTGACGTTTAATGTATGAACTTCGTATTCTCTAACGAAAAACAGCGACGAACTCGCCCGCAACCTCATTCACAGGTTCACAGCCTCGATTCCTAATGTCAAATAAGACAGCTAGGATTTTAGACAAGGCTGTCTCGCCATCGAGCTCGTTGACGAACGCAGCGTCGAATGTGTGAATAAGAGAATAGCATAGCTGTGACTAGCCCTCTCCCACTCACCCTTATACGCCTTATGCCCTGCGCCTAGCACAATATTGGGTGTCTGCGGCGCGGCCGACAGCCGCGGGAACTGTTCGTCGCTGCGTGTGTCAATGCGCGGCGCCTGCTGCACCGGCGGCGGGGGGGTTATGGAGCGCTCCATTTCACGTTCCCGATGACTGAATATAAAACAAACGACGGTACATTTTATGACGGTATGATGGTAAAGAACCCAATTTAAAAAGAGCGTTAAGAAGAAATGGGAGCTGGAAGCATTAAGAGAAATATGTATTTGAAT
Source organism: Thaumatotibia leucotreta (assembly GCA_025490895.1). NCBI lineage: Eukaryota > Metazoa > Arthropoda > Insecta > Lepidoptera > Tortricidae > Thaumatotibia > Thaumatotibia leucotreta. Next base: position 30,493 of record JALPQI010011473.1, on the reverse strand, counting down.
ATAACTGTCGCTTTGAACGGCCTGGAGCTCTGATACATCGATCCTGATAATACCTACGTAAAATTAACGAAAACTGGGTTTCCTCCTCCTAAAATAGACCAATAATAAAATTTAATTCAAATATCATTTAAGAAATAATAAGTTAAGTAATTTGGTGACTGTCTGAAAACGCATTAAAAATTTGGCTATTTTCATTGTTTTTGAATGTTCCTAGTTTTGATAATAATAAGAATATCAAAAAAGCGAGACATAAAGACATGGACATGGTAAAAGTACATTTGATTGTAAAAAAAAGTTTGCTAAACCGTAAATAACTAGGGATTACTCCCTACAGGGGAATACATTTGTATGGAAAAAGGCAGCTCCCATTTCCTCTTAATAAAAAAGATGGTTAGTATATATAGGCATTCGGCCGCTCGAATATTTAGCCTCGGGCGAGCCACATCATGGTACTGAAGGCCGAGCCACATCGGCGCGTACAGGGGCCCGTTTCTAAAAAGCTTGTAATTTGTAATACAAGTGGAAGTCTCTTTTTAAGACCATTAATCAGATAAGGGGCCTATTTCTCGAAAGCTTGTAACTTGTAATACAAGCGGAAGTCCTTATCTATTTAATAGTGTTAAAAAGAGACTTCCACCTGTATTACAAGTTACAAGCGTTCGAGAAAGGGGCCTAAGGACTTCCGCTTATATTACAAATTACAAGTCACGCGGCGGTGTGCCATATAAACTGACATTTCATACGCCACATCGCGCACGGCACGCACACGTGCACGTGTAGCATACGCCTCCTGTGTGGCTTGGCCTGAAACGTATCGTTAAACGTTAGCAGGGAATATTCAAATCTTTGAAGTTTTGTTATGAATCTTAGCACGCAACGTACCTACCTACCGTATTACGGCCAACAAAATATTACACGAGTTTTTAATTAAGCAAGGTCACTTAAGGGTGCGGCTCCACTGACGCGGAGCGGAGCGGAGCTGTGGGAGCTCGGCCAATGAGACCACATCACAGTATTTCAAATTTTGAATTTGAAGAATGTAATTGGTCAATTTTGCACAGCTCTGCGTCAGTGAAGCCGCACCTTAATAGTCTAGGCATGTGTAAAGCGGCAATTGTACAAAATTGTATCGTATTACTATCACGATAAGTTTTCATGTTTGGGTCAAAATTCTTTTCACCACACTGCTCGTAAACACGCTGTTTGTCCTTCAATTTCAGAGCGCAAAACTGTGTTTTAATCTCTAAAGGTTAAAGTATTTTTTTTTAATCTTCTGGATAGACTAAAGCTATAACTTATACGGCCTGAGAGTGCAATAAGCTTTTTGACGTTTGAACTAGACAGTACGTTCGAAAACTCAATAGTTTCAAACAGATTCATACACATGAACCTTTCATAATATTATATTCAATATGCTAAAATCCAAATTAAATAGCACATTTTGTTGTAAAAGGCTTTTAATTAAAAGTTCTAAAAATACGACAAATAAAAACAATAGGAAAATGAAAGTGTTAACACAATGCAAATTTCAGAACGCATCCGAATATTTTTTTCTTTTGCCACGCCAAGATAAATATTTGAGGTTATTGTTTTATTATTTGTTGATTTGTTTATTTTTGGGAAGTTGAGGACTTGCAAATAAATACCTTCTAATTTGTTATGTTTGAGTTTTATTTCGCATGTTTCCTCGCTTTAGTGTGGTGAAAAATTTTGTGTTTCACTCGGCAGCAAAGCTTGTTCAACTCTCGTGCCTTAAATCCCTCGCATCGCTCAAGATTCCATTTTATGAACCACTCGCTGCGCTCGTGGTTCAAATTCTGGAATCTTTCGCTTGCTTGGGTTTCAATATTTGCACGAGAGTTAAACAATCACTTTGCTCCCTAGTAAAACAAATAACTATTTCGTTGTCTTGTTTCATACCACTCTGTCACGATATTAGTTGCCGTTTCGACTCAGTACATTTAAAAAAACCGGTGCTCTGGTGTTTCTTTTTCTAGATTTTAATCCATACTTCAGAAATTGAAAACAAAACATCATCTCATACAAAAATCACCACCGCGTCACGTTTTTTAGGGACACAAAATCATCATCATCATCATCATCATCATATCAGTCGAAAGACATCCACTGCTGAACATAGGCCTCCCCCAAAGATTGCCACAATGACCGGTCCTGCGCCACCCGCATCCAGCGGACTCCTGCGACCTTCACCAGGTCATCAGTCCACCTTGTGGGGGGCCTACCCACGCAACGCCTTCCGGTACGTGGCCGCCACTCAAGAACCTTCCCGCCCCAACGGCCATCGGTTCTACGCGCACTGTGCCCCGCCCACTGCCACTTCAGTTTAGCGATTCGGAGAACTATTTCGGTTACTTTGGTTCTGCTGCGGATGGTCTCATTTTTAATCCGATCACGCAGAAAATAAGTCAAGGAAAATAATTTAGACCCGTTTACACTATCACCGACCTGGGTGCCCGCTGGGCCTGCGGATGCGGCGTGATGTTAAACTGCAGTTCTAACGTTCGCGCTTGACGCGCGGCGCCGCGCGGCATGTTGCGTCCGTGCACCGTCGCTTTGTGCGCTGCAACAACGGGTTACTCACTGTACTTGTTGCTTGGGAGTTTCTGTAGGGCTAACACTTTATGCTGGCTTCATAAACCATATTCACGATTTAGCGCGGCAATCGAAAACGGTGAGCAGCGCTATATCTTCGCGTGAGAGATTATTTAAACGCGCAAAGGTATGGCGGAAAGAGTTACCCCCTTATTCATAAACGTCTGAATTGTTTGGCCCTTTCGGACTTATCTATGTCTATAATAGCGAAAGGGACAAACAATACTTAGCAATAAGTTAGGAGACGCTTATGAATAAGGGGGTTAGAGACCAGCAACAAAGGCGTATACATACATACTGGACCAATTTAGGCTAATCTAATGGACATGGGGCTATGCGATGTAGGGAAATTGCTGGAAAATAACGGCATCCCTTATATTGGATTTACATTAAGCCAAAGTGTACCACTTTGTTGTCTACACGTTCGTTTATTCATCTACCCGAGAGCCGAGAGAGCAAATATAAGCAGTTCATAGTAACTCAACAACCATACAAGTAACATATCCACGACAACGCATGCAAACAGAACAAGGAAGATCCTCGCAGATCAACCGAAACAGCTACTAGGCACCCTGCGGAGACTGGACAACACCACTACCACCACTCCAGCTGAAACGGAACGGCTAATGGTGGAAACACACTTCCCGGGATGTAGAGTAGTAAACAAACAAGACCAAGACGAACAAACAACGGAATACTACCCAACTGAGACTGAGTGGGAGACAGCGGAACGCATAACAGAAATTAACAAAACAATATGGGCTGTGAATAGTTTTGAAAGCTATAAGTCGCCAGGCACAGACGGAATCTTCCCAGCACTACTAAAATGGGGAGGCCGAAAACTAATGGAACAGGTATCAAATATACTCTGCAGTTGCATAGCATTGAGATACATACCACACAAATGGAGGGAAGTAAAAGTTATCTTCCTACCAAAACCCGGCAAGACTGACTATTCGGACCCCAAGTCATTCAGGCCAATAAGCCTCACATCCTTCTTATTAAAAACTCTAGAAAGATTGTGCGACAGAGAACTGAAGGATACGGCTCTTAAGAACATAACAATACATCCAAACCAACACGCCTATAGTCAAGGCAAATCAACAGACTCAGCCCTTCATGCTGTAGTGAGCAATATAGAAAACGCACTGGAGAGGAAAAACTCTTGCCTCGGCACCTTTATCGATATATTAAAGGCCCCTTGCCTTTGACAAAACCAACTTTAGCAGCATTCAGTTAGCGCTACAAAGACACGGAACAAACCACCTTATAACAGAATGGATCATGAACATGCTCAAACAGAGAGTAGTAATACTGTCTGACAACAAAGAACACCAGGCACTCGTTATGAGAGGATGCCCCCAGGGAGGAGTACTATCACCACTACTCTGGAACCTGGTAGTGAACGATCTAGTAAAGGAACTAAATAACAGACATTTTATGACTATAGCATACGCTGATGACCTAGTGATATTAGTCAGCGGCTTGATAATAAGCACATTATGTGACCTGACACAATCTGCACTAAGGATAGTGGAGAAATGGTGCAGGGAGAATGACCTATCGGTAAACCCAAAAAAGACAGATGCAATGCTCTTCACACATAGAAGAAAGTTGGGTAGCTACGAAATGCCAACTCTCTTCGGAACGAAACTAACGCTTTCAAAGGAAGTTAAATACCTAGGAATAACCCTGGATGACAAACTCAACTGGGGCAAACATTTGGACAATAAACTGAACAGAGCTACAGTAACCTTTTGGCAATGCCGAAGGATGGTGGGCAAGAGATGGGGCCTAGCACCTCACATAATACTGTGGCTATACAAAATGGTCATATTGCCGATGATCAGCTATGGCTCGGTTGTGTGGTGGCCTCGCACACAGCAAACCACCACAATAAATAAACTAAGCAAGATACAAAGACTAGCATGTGTGGCAACCACAGGCCGCATGAGAACCACTCCGACTGCAGCACTGGAAATAATGCTAGGACTGCTACCGTTACATATGCACATACAGAAAGAAGCGGCCGCCACAGCGCTTCGGCTTAAAAACCTGAACTTATGGTCAAACCTCAGCTCGGCACACAAAAAGATCTATGACAAGATGATCTCTAGTATGCCAATACTTGAGGCACCTATTGACAAAGTACCAAAGACGATGATCTTCTGGAAAGATTATGCCATATCGTTAACAGAGGATCAGAAGGAAGGACTGAATCAAACACACCTAAGAATATTTACAGATGGCTCAAAAACAAATGAAGGTACCGGATGTGGAGTCTTCTCAGAAGACCTTAACATGCACATTTCGAGACCTCTAGGAGAACATAGCACAGTGTTCCAGACGGAATGTGTAGGAATAATAGAAGCCTGCAAGGCACTGAGGAGACGAAAAACCAAAAATGAAAATATACTAATACTGTCAGACAGTAAATCAGTGCTGCAAGCGCTACAAAGTAACAAATTCACCTCAGAACTTATATTAGAATGTCACAGCTGCCTCATGGAGGAAAGCAAAGAAGGGAACAAAGTGACTATACAATGGATAAAAGGACACAGTGGCTCAAGAGGAAACGATGCGGCGGATGAACTGGCGAGAAAAGGATCAGAGACACCGTCGTACGGACCGGAACCCATCATACCACTACCTTTATCATACATACGAAACCAACTCGGTCTATATCACCGACATCTCCACAATAAATGCTGGAACGATCTGGTTTCCTGCAGACAGACCAAAGAAGTACTACCCGAATTGAACTGTAAACTCACTAAAACCCTACTACGAACGCCCAGACACAAACTGAGGAAAATAGTAGGATTGATCACGGGACACAACACATTAAACAAACATCTGCACAATATGGGCAAAACAGATAGCCCTATGTGCAGGGCCTGCATGGAAGAGGAGGAAACAGCAAAACACATTCTTCTAAATTGTAAACAGGTAGAGGTATACAGGAGTAGGCACTTGGGGACTCCACATACACTAAAGGAGGCATTTAGCAACCTGAAACATACACTGAGTTTCGTGGAGGAGCTTGGATGGTTGGAATAGGGCTACCTCGCTATCACGCAAAAAAGGCACGATGGTTGTCGAGTTGCGGAAAAAGCCCAGGATAACTAACTAACTAACTAACATACAAGTAACACAGAAAGCATCACAAATAGTGATGGTGGAGCCACTTGCCAATAACTGTAACTTAGCTTTGTAAATGGGTGAATCAAACATGCATTAGAGTATGCAAACATGCATTTTTCTGGTGTTAATAAACCCTTCCTTGACGGGCCATCTAGAAACATGGACTATGTGCATGTTTGCATACATTAAGTAGCATAATTTTACATAAAACCAGCGTGATTCAGGCGACCGTAACCATGGCAATAACAGACAGAAAAAAGTTGATTCACCCAAACACATTTCACATTTCAGGTAACATAATCCACATCATAGAATTTCAATTTCTGATTATACAGCTAAATTATCAGTAATGGCCAATAGTTCAACATTCCCGGTTCAGAATTGTAGTAACAACGCGGTATTTCCCAGACATTGAGGGATTTCCCTCAAGTGCGCTCTACGGGGAAGCATCAAAGAGTCTGTTTCTTTCGTATTACCTACTCTTTTCCATCAAAGGAACTTCGGAATTCAACAATTCTAATACAATTTAGTCCAACATTGACAACGAATGTCCATTTTCTACAAAGACGTAATCATTATTCACGCATCTCGCCATAATTACTTAGCTTAGCAACAACATATAAATCTGCGGTGAAGTGTAGTAATAGTCAATTTAGATAGATTAACACAATATCAGACTAATGGTTTAGTTTCGTTTTATCACATGTTTGCACTGATAACTTACATATCATAGATGCAAAATGCGAAAGAAAAAAGTATAGAAATAATCCGTTATTCTGAACCAAGTACGGCCAACAAAAATGGCCATGATACCAAAATCATTTAACCAGTAGAAATACCTGGAAAAGCATAACTGTAATTTTTAATCTTCTAAAAGGGGAGTCCCCGAAATACTGAGGCTCATTGTGCGCGTACCAGTTTACATCTACGAAATTTAATTACATGGCAACATTGTAGGTCTTACTCATGTTGCAGAATAATCATTAATACAAGAAATGTTTACATTAATGGAATAGTATACCTTTAAGATCGATTTCGCTTCTGAATACAGCCGTAAGATGCTGCCCAGCACATTCCCCCTCTTCGCACAAATAGTGGTCAGTCCGGAAGTGGTGCGCCAGGGCGACATGAGAGGCGTAGTACAGGTTCTTGCCGTCAGCATCGCAGAGATGACAGAATAAATGCTCTTTGCGGAGATGCCGGTATAACTCGTCCGCGTCCATGAAACGCTCTTCGCAGAATTCGCAGAGAGGGTGGCCCCTGTCAATAAACATTTATTTGGGTGTAAATTATTTAGGTACAATTGAATGAATGACAATAATATTCATTAATCACTACATAGTATAAAATAAAGTCACTTTTTCTGTCCCTTTGTAGGTACGCTTAAATCTTTAAAACTATGCAACGGATTTTGATGAGATTTTTTTTTATAGGTAGAGTAATTCAAGAGGAAAGTTTTTATGTAGGTACCGTGCGAAGCCGGGGCGGGTCGCTAGTTAAGTATAAAATTAAAAGAATAATCAGTCATCCCCAGTAAAGTATGATCAAAAAACGGTAACTGTACTTCCATCACAAATCAAATTATTGTTATAAAATATTTTGATTTGTGGTTTCAACTAGTCAGACTACTATATGTATACTATAAATTATAAATATTAGATATCATATACTAAAGAAAAGAGACCAAATCCACCAACATCCCAACCTTGAATGTAGATAAATCTGATCTTTTTTTAACATTTATAATCTATATATATAATTTATTTTCTAATCTTAAATGTTAGTAATGGATTGCTATACATAGAATAGCCCTAGCCTATACATATTCATAGTACCTGTGTGAGGTGTCATCAAGGTCTCCTTTTCGTCTGTGATGTGCAAGTTCCTGCCGCGTGTAGCATTTCCTCTCATTTGTAAATATCTAAAACAATAATAAGCACAATGGTAACCTTCACCATGAAAAAATTATTGTTAAGATTGTGCAAAAATCACAACCCTGTGTCCTAAGCCAGAAAACCTTGTTATTGCACCCAAAATAAGTTGTAACTATAGGAGCTGATAAACACAGTAATTTGGAAAAAAATTCTAGCTATTGAATCAATGATTTTTTTTTTTCATTTAAATTAATTAAAGTAATATTAAACAAGATGGTTGTATTAGTAATTTCATGTATTTATTGAGAAGATAGGCAGTTAGAACAACTGATAGTATCTATATACAGTGATTTACAATGTGTAATTGATTAGTGGAAAAGGTAATGAATGAATCTATTTCATTATTATGTTTATGAACATTTTGAGCATTTTGAGCTGAAATTACATGTGCTGGAAGGTTCCAAATTTTTGTTCATCTATTTAAGTCACAGTTAGTCATGAAGTCAGTATATTCCAATAATTATGATGTAATGCTAATTGCATTGTCTTATTTTTGAGGTTTTTTTTAAATATATTGACTAAAAATAAAATCACATCATTTCTTATATTACATACCCATATTATTGTGTGCAAAAGGGGAACTTTTATTGTTTTTTAACCTTCAATAATAAAGGCTGTTTTTGGTTTATTTTAAGTTCAATTTCTCTTTCTATTGAGCACTATGCACCATTTTCCCAGCAATATGATTAATTATAATACCATAAGCATATTCTTAATAAGGCAAAAGTTATCAAATAGCTGGTCTATTTAATATTAGCCTAACAACAGCCATTATTAATTTTCCGCTGAACAGTTAAGTAACTATCTAAATTATTTTATTATAATGATACATACATACTTAAATTTGTCAGTATATTATGAATAATTCTACAACAATATCAGTGTCTCATACCCAGTAATGGAATTAAGCCTTACTGCTTCAAATCCCATTGAATAACAGACCACACATTATTTCTTCTCTCTCTCTAACTGTGTGAGACATATTTCATTCAAATCTTAAAGCCATAAACAATAATATTTTAGAACCAGTGTAACATAAACACACATTATACATTTTAAAATAGGGAATTTTAAGTGTTTATTCAATTTATACTAATAGAGTACCACAATTTTCCTTACCTTTAAGTGTTTAACACAAAGATCACAGAAATATCTCTCATGAACTTTCCGCATATGGTCACTGAGCATAGTAAAGGTCCGGAACGGCGCCAGCTTGCTGCAGAGCCGACAACGGTTTTCCAAGAGTTCCTCATAGGCATTCTTTATCTCCTGACTACAGAATGCTATCTTGAACTGCCTTTCAAACAACCGGTCAGTGAAAACACGATTGCGCAATTCTTTGTAAGGCAGGACGGTGTCCGTAAACACGACCTGTAGATACAATAAACCAAGTTAGTCATAACTTATGGTTACGGTTTGTGTACCAACGAAACAACGTGCTCACCCTCGCCAGGTCTTGTCGACAGATGGGACATTCGTTCTGCAAGCACAACACTCGCATACGAGTGGAACACTCGAAACATACGGGGTGGTCGCACTCGCCAATAGAGTAGTACAAGACATTCTTGAAACACACTACGCAAGTGTTATTGTCGGCCTGGGAGTCTGCCATGTTCGCTGACTGTTACGAATGGAGCTCTGTAAAAGTCACACCAGATAGTTATATCAACAAAACCAATGTCGTGGTAATAGTAAAATTGTAGCTCTTGGAATAACTGAAATAAGTACCCACGTACGTAAATGAAGGACAAAAATTTCTGTGCTATCCAAATTTGACAGACAGTGTAGTTCGGAACTTTAAAAACCGTAACCGGAAATGAACGAACCGATAATTAGTGAAACGTTGTACAGTTACATTTACGATAAATCTGAGGAAAGGGTAGCGCCTAAAAACATACCTAGAACAGACTGCATTGCATTTGACATTTTCACAATGTACGTTCAGAAACAATTTACGATAGAAGTTTTGATGTTTTCATTGGTCACGTGGACATAATGCATGTAAGCATTTAGATTCCAGACCAATATCACTTTACTCATGATTTATGATTCCAAAAAAAATGCTTTCGAATATGAAAAAAACCATAGATAAAATATAGGGAAGATTCCGTGTATTAAGACATACATGAACAAACTATGAGGGTTTTCGATAATTTTTCTACCACCAGGGTCGCGTTTTATAAAGTTACAATTTACAATTTCGCTGTTTGCCTCTCTTTCTAGCCAATATGTGCGTGCGTTAGAGAGGGAAACAGCGAAATTGTAAATTGTAACTTTATAAAACGCGACCCTGGGCGGCGCTTCGTACGCACCTGGTCTCGACAGCTGTCAGATTCATACTATTCATAGGCACCTGGGCCTAAAATATTGAAATTCTATTTTATTTGGAAGAGAATTGATTTTGTAATGGATTACGACTAATACATGGTCGTCGAACTGAAGATTGAACTCTAAAACAGGCGCTCAAAGTCACTGGTATTAAAAATAATTACTATAACTTTGTTAGTTTCATGAGAATTGACTTGGAACTATTTTATTTATTTATTTTAGGTAACAATATGCCTAAAGTAATGGTTTTCAGAATAAATAAACCTAATAAATATGTTGAAAATTAAATGCGCGTATTTATTTTGACAGTTCGTTAAAGGGTCGGCTCAGTGCTGCCATCTCACCTCCCCATAGCGGCAGAAAAAGTATCAAAAACCCTCATTGTCATCCTTCACCCCATCTCAAGACGTATTCCATAAGGAAAAAGAGACAAATAAAGTAGCTCTACTTGGTCGTGAACTCCATCAACGACTCCATTTTCTTGAACAATGCTACCAACCTGACTAGATAAAATGTCATTACTATTAGTGATGTCCAGTCTTCAATCGTATACTTTTATCGTCAATAATAATATTTTTACCAAATTAGGTAGCGAATACAGTAGGAATAAACCTTATTTCCTACTCAAAATCACGATCTTCTTCGATCGTGATTTCAAAATCTACATTTTAGGATAAAAATAAAATCACAAAGTTAACGAAATATTTTCTTTAATTAAAATGTCATAATGAGGGTTTCCTAAAACGTATGCCACTAGTTGGCGCCACTTAGGCGTAAGGTCCCGCTAAGAAACACAATTATCTAGCCCCAAAGAAAGACTAAGTAAATGTTTTTTTTTTAAATAAAATTTAAATTTTTTTATGTATTTTTTTTAACTCATACAAAATATTTAAACCAGAAACTATAAACATAGAATTTAGACAAGTTTCTGGACCTGCTCCCGCCCTGGTGATTTCAGAAAACTCTCATTATAACATGTTTTATGGACTTATCATTCCTTAAAGCATACCTAACAATTTTGGTATGATGGCTTCTTTATAATTAAATTAATCAGTCTACACAAGTATCACATGAGCGTCATTATTAAACTAAACTTAATTTACTTGCTGGTTGACATGACATTGGATGATTACCAAATATGGTGGGTAGTACGTCAGAATGTAATCACTTATGCGCGTCCCCTTGCCTGAAACAACAGCTTAAAATTGTGCGGAGCATATTTTTGAATACTCTTTAGGGTACCAGTCGTCTGCCTTTTTGATATTTTTGACCCATAATAGCCTTTGTTCAGTGTCCAGTGGAAACCTGTTGGACATTAAAAACATCGATTCATTTTTGAGTTGACTATCAATACATTTATCGATATCACGATCGGTCTCTTAAGTACCACACTATGCGATACAAATGTTTGAATCCCACTATTTATAATTACATTACGAATGTAAATACAAATGTTTTAATCACAAAACTACACATATGTATCCGACAACAAATATTGAATAAGATTTTCAGTTACTTTTACCTTAATAAGGTTCGAAATCTTAAAATTCAAGTCAAAACTAAATTACCGGTGAAACGTAATGTCTTTATTTTGTTCATTCAGGTAACCCTGGCGGTTTTTACACCCTGGAACCACACAAGTCATCACTTTTATCACATTCCGTGCACTTATCGAACAGAAATATACATGAAAAGCTTTATTTTAATCACTTTTACTATTTGCGGTTTAGGTGCACTAGTATACCCAAACAAAGATCGTTGACAGGCATTGCCGGCGTCACCCACAGATAAAATAGACTCGGTCTATCAATTTTATATGTCTATGAAAAAAACCTAATAATTCAAATGTGTCAATCATGTTCTTCATTGTCCAACACGTTATTCAGTTTTTTTTTTTTACTGAACGATCACTTTCCTGTCGTCGGCTGTCAATGTCAGTGTCAAACAAAACAAAAGTGACAGAAAGACAAACACGATAAGATTAATTTGTAGCTAATGAAAGATTTTGTGCTATTCTGCGATTTGTATTTTAAAAGCATTTACTCCGGTTTAATATCATTTAAATTTACACGCTGAGCACGAGATTTGTAAATCACCGACAACGTTTACTATGGATGAATATGTTAACTACATTCTCTTGATTTTGGTTATATTGCCAGTCATCCTTTTTATTAATTTGTGGGCAGGAATTGGATGGGAGCTGTTTTTTAACAACTGACGGAATGACTCAGGTTTTTTAGTCACTTGGGATGATTTCAAAGTTTATTAATTATGAACTATGTGCGGCTTGAAGGCAATATTGTACTCATTGGAATGAGTGTTGTACTAGTGAATCATATATTATACTCTTATACTACTAATGAAGTGCCAATATGTAATACAAGAAAATAAAGACTATAAAACAATATCAAAAATTTTATTCATAAGTTTTCATATAATTTTCTTACAAATTATTATCACATTGACATACTTATGTAATGCAAATATAAACAATAACATTTTATTACAACATGCTTAAAACAAGCAATAAATATTTGATAAAATACTTATGGAAATGTTACAATGGAACTGTGATAATATACTAGCTATGCATTTATAAAAATAAATGTATTTGAATAAAATGTCCCACTTACCATAAGAATGGAATAGGCTTGTACCTTTATACAAATGAAATGTTTAAACACCCTTATGGCAAGCAACAAATTGGGATGTTTTTACTAAACCACTCCGACCAATAATATTTAATTAAAGCAAATATTTTATTTTAATGAAAGATTCCATAATTTGCTGAGTCTTAGCAAGCATAATGTTATGTTGAGACTTGCCAAAGCTGACTTAAATTTTGTTTTTTACACAGCTTACAACCATATGGCTTATTTTTATACATACATGGAATAAGCCTAACAAGATATTTACAATGACTTGGTTTCTAAAACATTGCTCCTCATTATACATGATATTTTAAACTGATAAATGAGTAATGCTAAAATTTTATAAATGTGGAACTATTATGGAATATTATATTAAGCCTCAAATTTTCATATAATTTTCTTGTGAACGCTGTACTAAAGGAGCAATATTTTTACAAAAAGAACCCTGTTGTCTTGTTGGTAATTCTTAATAATGATTAGTTGATTATCTTAAAATATCCTCATAAAACATTATAGGTGTAAAAGTTAAGAAAAGCTCCTGTTGTATGTGGTTGTCATCTATCCACATTTGTTTTGTTTATGTTCACATTATAAACATGTATTGTCTAGTTAAATAGATCAATACTACATACAGCAGGTGACTTACTTAAGTTTTTTACCTATATCAGTATAATCATTTATTAGTAATATGACTACTAGAAGTAATATCAAAATTGGCAGGTAGAATCTGGGACCCACAATCATAACTAACATTTGATAGAATTTATTAACTTTGTTTTAATTGTTCCAATAACTGTTCCAGGAGTTTTATTCATGGCAACATTTTTTTTAAATATTCAAGTTTGGGCAAACTTATTGAGTGAGAACTTACACAAATTACTGAAGTTCTATAACCCTTCAACTGGCAATTAATTTCATTGAAGTTGCTGAAAGTTCAACTTCCTGTCAGTTAAATAAAATCCAAATAGGCATTCCTGCAGTGGGGGCTTGCCAGACGAAAGGATACACATCTTTCTATTGAAAGACAGGCAAGTGATTACTTACATGGTGTATCCACAAATAGGTTGTATATCCCAATTATTTATTATTTTCCTAGATGTCTTTTATACTTCAACACAATTTCCACTAATATAATTAGATTTCACTGGAGAGTACTAACTCTTCCATTCCCATGTTGAAGTGATGCCTCCAGACGCGGTACCTAGCAATGTCTTTACGAGTCACCATTCCCACCACCTGGAAATGGACAAAATATGATAATGAGACAATAAAATAAATCCAATATCTATTCAATATACGAAAACCGATACCTAAGGACACACCCAACAAACCAACCCAAGAATGATGTGATAGAGATTGCTACCATACAGGTAAATATGTGACCCATTTAGTAAAAACGTCCCACTTTCTCACTTGCAATAAGGGTGCTTAGACATTTAAATATTATAAAGGTAAAAGCCAATTCCATCCTTATACTAAGCAACAAAGTGGGAAGTTTTGATTATAACAGTCACATAATACTTTATAACATAACTACTCGCAAGTTTGAAACGTAGTAGTTAGCTCGGAAGTACAACGTATACATATAATGTCGGGTTCATGATGAGTCTAGTAGTTGAGATCTCACCTCGTTGACATCATTGACTATGGGTAGATGGCGCAGCCCTAACGCTCGAAATAGCCGGAAGAGGCGCGGCAGTGACGCGCGAGTAGGCAGCGTGTACACTGTCGGGTTCATGAAGAGTCTAGTAGTTGAGATCTCACCTCGTTGACATCATTGACTATGGGTAGATGGCGCAGCCCTAACGCTCGGAATAGCCGAAAGAGGCGAGGCAGAGACGCGCGAGTACGCAGCGTGTACTGTGTTGGCTTCATAAAGGTTCTGGTAGTTGAGATCTCACCTCGTTGACATCATTAACTATGGGTAGATGGCGCAGCCCTAACGCTCGGAATAGCCGAAAGAGGCGCGGCAGTGACGCGCGGGTAGGCAGCGTATATGGGGACGGATTCATGAAAGGCCGCAGGTCTATCGTGCAGGTTTTCTCCCAATCCGATATCTGCAGCTGTGTACAATATCATAATAAGGTTTTCTTCAAAGTAGATCATATTATTACAAAGCATTTGACGCCTTTTTATAGTGGACCATGTAGCAAATTATCGTGCTCACCATCGCATTTAACATAGTTAAGGATGTTTCATAACATTTTTTATCTACAGTCCACCGTTATGCTTCTTTCATCAGTACATTATAAAACGCTTGTATCATAGTGTACTGTGCGAAAAAAAATTGTAACAATGTGTGCTGAATAACGAATACGTTGCTAATACTACGTGTTACACTTAATTATGACCCCACAGAATTTTTTAAAAGATTTTCGGAGCAGCAATGTAGTTACGAACGTTTGTTGCTATTTATTTGGCAGTTACGCCATCTTTTGAAATTAGCTGCGTTTAACTTAAGTATGTTCGAATTATTTAGTAGGGATAATTTTGTTGCTGTAATTTTAAGTAAAAGTTATCTAACTGTAGTTATGTCCTAAACTAACACCCGCTAAGAGCTTCGCCTGTATTAGGCTTACATCCTGTATATCTTAAATACACTCCACACATGGTCACTTACGTCGTTGATAGACGGGTACCGCGGGTACTCCTTCCGGAACATATTCATGTCCACATTGAAGCTCGACCACGTCATATTGGCGTTCTCGTGGTCGTTCTCGTTGTAGATCTTGTTCTGAAGCAGAACTATCAGCTGCGAGCGCAGTATTAGGCCTCGGAGACGCTTGTATGTGTGCACTTCTTGCTGTATAAAGTAATTTTAAAATATTACACATTTAACTGGTAATTGTGGAAGCAAATACAAAAACTACAACTCCTTTTATAATAAGAGATAAGTTTTTGCTACGCGTACAATCGACAACACAGCTGTGGATACAGACAAAGTGCCAGAAATATGTATACACACCTTTATGTCCAGGCAATAAAGTTCTGTTTACATATTTTTGGCACTTTGCCTGTGTTCACAGGTGTGTTGTCGATAGTACTATTTATTACAATTTAAATAGAAAGCAAAAGTATTTTTTCTTGATAATTCATCATCATCAGTCGACTACTGGACGTAGGCCTCTCCTATTACGCATAGTTGCGTATAGACGGGGGTAAATGCCCATAATCGCCACGCTGGGTAAGCAGATTGATGATCGCAGTAATGTGCCCACTATGATGACGTTGCTGTCCATCATCAATCTTCTATCAAAGAATGATCAGTGACACTTCAATCTTCGTCGACTCAAGTCTCCCGCGAGAAGAGTTGGGGTGGTGACAAATGTATTCTTACAGCCGTCACGACAAGGCCAAATTTTATTGAAGATAATTTTTGATAATTATCAATAAAATTATTCCATAAATGGAAAAAATATAACTACTATGAGTACCGATACATACGTAGTTAGGTATTATTTGATATGAAGCATGCGAAATTGACGCAATGACAGTACCTAGTAGGTAAATTATACATGGAAAATGTATTCTTCTCAGTCGTATGATTTCGTTCTTTAGTCAAGTACTTCGTAATTTCCTGCTGCTCATTGCATACTTACATCGTCAGCCAATGGCGGGTCCACGACCGGGAACCCATTGTAGGTCACCAGTTTAAGCAACTCTACAATGTGACCGACATTCTCAATAGTCCGCAGGGTGAACACAGGATGGGACATCACTTCTGAAGCGTACACGTTGTGAGCGAGCGGCGGCGGTTCCCATGGCAACAGCGGGACGCCTGCTAGTTGGATGTGGATGTCGTATATGCCCTGTAGATTAATGGGACAATCGTATAGAAATGTGCATTATTGACGCGGAGTTATTCACTCCTGATTATAAGTCAGTAGATGGATAAAATAATTTAACTCTTAATGTCCATGTCCCTACAAATATCACCTTTATCACCTTATTTTGAAATTTATTTTGTCAATGAAAGGGGCCAAAGCTAACCTCATTCAGTTTTGTGGTGATAATGGGTAAAATTCATAAATTGAATTAACATCAAGACAATAATATTGTTTCACCCTCATGTAATGAGAGTATCATAATAATATTGAAAAGATACTAGAGAAGACTATACTGCGCTACTACGATTGTGTACAGAATCTTGATACTGTTACAGATAAATTGTGTGATTAAAGTGTTATAATTGTCTATATTTTAGAACAAATTTTGGATAGATAGACATAGAGAGCAAAAATAATAATCCTTTAGTAGATATTACGCGTTGTTCGATTCAAAAGCACTTACACTAGTTTTTTTTAAGTAGTTACATTTCAATAATTCAAGACTAAACTATCCATTTTTGGAGCGATACATTTCTGATGTTTAAAATTGAGGCTTTATATTAATCTAAAATTGTACTAACCTCATTGAAGAAGTCTCCAACCCACTTAGCCACGACCAGCGTGATGATAATCGGCAGAGCGTTGGATATCTGGCCTGTTGTCTCAATAATAATGACCGTTAACGATATGGTCATACGGACCACCCCGCCGAGTTGAGCCGCCGCGCCGACCAGGGCGTATTTACCCGGATTTATTATTGTCTGCGAACAATTCACCTTATTCAAACAACAGTAAATGACCTGAAATAAATATATAGTAAATAAAAATATATACTATCATTGCTAATTGACAATGGGATACCTATATTCGCCGTGCAAAATTCAATAAAAATGACGAAGCGTCAGTAGTAGTTTCGAAATTCATAATTCACTGGAAGTTTCCAGTCTGTCCTTCTGAACCCCGTTAGTGAGTAACGAAATAATAAAACAAGGATTAAAGGTGCCATAAACTGTATGTAGTAGTAGTAGTTTGTTGCCTCGGCCTAAGCCTCGGCGGTATGTCTTGACTCGGCTTACGCCTTGAGAGGTAGGAGACAAATGACCCCCAAACATGAGTCTCACTACCAATAGGGTAGGAATTAGGGCAGCTCCTAACCCCATAAACTGCTACACTGTGTAGACACGGACTATCAATATGTACATACCTATAGCTATCAGTCATCCCCTGACTACTCTATAGAAAACGAATAGCCCACTCGATACCGCTAGCTAAAAAGTCCAGCCCGACAGAAAAAGCAGTAGGTTACGAAGATAAAAATCGAAGATCATCTACTCTTTTAGTTTCGTGTCGTGTAGGAACTATATATGCCAACCCGAGCTTGTAACCCGATTAGAAAGTATCGAGACGGGATGACAAGGATCATAATATATTTACTCACATTTTTAGGTGCCATGAGCTGTATCAATATTGCCAGCAATCGCCCCCAAGCCGCTCCACAGAGCAGATTCGGAATGAACAGCCCACTCGACACCGCCAGCCCGAAAGTCCAGGCCGACAGTAGAAAGTAACATCACACGAACACGAGGATCATTTACTCCTTTCATTTCGTGCCGTGAATGTACTGTTACGCCGGTGGCATGATAAAAACTACAAATGTGATTTTAGACACGTTAGAAGCGTTTTCAGCAGGCTGAAATGCGTTTTCAGGCCGTTTCAGAAGGTCCTCTTTCACATACTACAAAATCAAATATTCACCCCAGATACCGTCGTTTTCAGGCGCCTGAAACATGTTTTCAGGCCGTTTCAGGATACCCTCTATCCGATGGCGCAATAACCTGAAAACCCGTTTTCAGGCGTTTTCAGGACCCCTTTCGGGTCTCTCAAGTACAAATCGGTATATAGCTAAATTTCCCATAGGAGTGAAAGAGAAAGCACTATTAGATAGAGACAGCACGAGAGAATGTTCTGGAAGAATGTGAACGAGACAGCTATAGAGAGAACATTCTCGACGGGTGTGAAAGAGAAACCTGTAGAAAGAGACAGCTATACCCTAGAATGTTCGCGCACGGGCCCTACCGACCGACCTGACTCGGGAACTTTCTAGAATCGAATTATCTCGTACTTTGTAGATTTGAATGGCGTATAAAAGCCCAGTATGACCCGGCCGAAGAGTAGTTTCTATCGAGACAGCGAAGAGCTAACATTAAGAGCGAAGACTGCGAATCTAACTGCGAGTTTGTGAAGTGTTAAGTGTGTGATCAGTGTTTTAGTTTGGTGTTTGTTCTTTTAATTAGTAATTAAAGTCTCAGTTTTAATTAGTGGCTTATTTATACATTTTCTATAGAAAACCCACCCCACGAACGTAACAGTACAATTGACGCCAATCCGAGCTTCTAAACGTGGTTAGAAAGTATCGAGACGGGATGACAAGGATCGTATTTACTCACATTTTTAGGTGCCATGAGCTGTATCAATATGGTCAGCAGGCGTCCCCAAGCCGCTCCACAGAGCAAATTCGGAATGAACAGCCCACTCGACACCGCCAGCCCGAAAGTCCAGGCCGACAGTAGAAAGTAACATCACACGAACACGAGGATCATTTACTCCTTTCATTTCGTGCCGTGAATGTACAATTGACGCCAATCCGAGCTTCTAAACCCGGTTAGAAAGTATCGAGACGGGATGACAAGGATCATATTTACTCACATTTTTAGGTGCCATGAGCTGTATCAATATGGTCAGCAGGCGTCCCCAAGCCGCTCCACAGAGCAAATTCGGAATGAACAGCCCACTCGACACCGCCAGCCCGAAAGTCCAGGCCGACAGTAGAAAGTAACATCACACCAACATCATTTACTCCTTTCATTTCGTGCCGTGAATGTACAATTGACACTAACCCGAGCTTCTAAACCCGGTTAGAAAGTAACGAGACGGGATGACAAGGATCATATTTACTCACATTTTTAGGTGCCATGAGCTGTATCAATATGGCTAGCAGTCGCCCCTAAGCCGCTCCACAGAGAAGATTCGGAATGAACAGCCCACTCGACACCGCCAGCCCGAAAGTCCAGGCCGACAGTAGAAAGTAACATCACACGAACACGAGGATCATTTACTCCTTTCATTTCGTGCCGTGAATGTACAATTGACGCCAATCCGAGCTTCTAAACACGGTTAGAAAGTATCGAGACGGGATGACAAGAATCATATTTACTCACATTTTTAGGTGCCATGAGCTGTATCAATATAGCCAGCAATCGTCTCCAAGCCGCTCCACAGAGCAGATTGGGAATGAACAGCCCACTCGACACCACCAGCCCGAAAGTCTAGGCCGTCAGTAGAAAGTAACATCACACGAAGCAGCTATGCTATTCTCTTATTGACACATTCGACGCTGCGTTCGTCAACGAGCTCGATGTCGAGACAGCCTTGTCTAAAATCCTAGCTGTTTGATTTGACATTAGGAATCGAGGCTGTGAGCGAGGTTGTGGGCGAGTTCGTCGCTGTTTTTCGTTAGAGAATACGAAGTTCATACATTAAACGTCAAACTTTCGACGCAATGTAGTTCCAGCTCACGCCGCATTCGTCGCCGAGCACTAGTGTCGTTTAATAGTACATTATTGCAGAGGCCGGGAAAGCGAATTTCGTGGATGAGTATTTTTTGTCGGACGAAGCGAAGCTGAGGCCGACAATTACATACGAATCCACGAAATTCTATTTCCGTCCGAGGCACATATAGGACTTTTCTCCAAACATGCAAGGAAATAAAACAAAGTAATTCTTCTTGCAAATTGAATAACAATTGAAAAGAAAAAATCTCTTATGATTCCCGCCTAAACTTTTTTTTAATGCATGGTCGTTCATAAAAAATAGTAACGATATCTATGGTTTCATTAAACCGTACCTACACGACCTGACACACCGAGGCGTTTGTAACTCATGATAGAACGAGACGGCCATAGATTTGATCGCCGTCTCTCGCTCTATCCAGACCAGGCGTTTGGTCGTGGCTTTAGAATTTGGCTGTATGCATTTTTTTCAAAGTCCAAAAGTAGTTTTTAAGAAGTAAAAAACAATACATTAATGGATTTTAGTACAATTTCGCGGCCGCAAAAACTGTACAATAATGAAAATCTTTTTTTTTAATTTGAGCTGGTACATAAGAAGGTACTTCGCGTTTCGTTTTTGCTACATTAATGCGAACATTTCCGAGCATATTGGAGAAAAGTACATTAGTGAATACCATTTTTAGGCTCGACGCTCCCGCAGCACTGACACAGCGCTGACAGCAAGGCGGTTTCCTTAGTGAATAACACTGCTGGTCAGAAAGTAACAAGACGCGAAGACAAGAACCATATTTACTCACATTTTTAGGTGCCATGAGCTGTATCAATATGGCCAGCAATCGCCCCCAAGCCGCTCCACAGAGCAGATTCGGAATGAACAGCCCACTCGACACCGCCAGCCCGAAAGTCCAGGCCGACAGTGGAAAGTAATATCACACGAACACGAGGATCATTTACTCCTTTCATTTCGTGCCGTGAATGTACAATTGACGCCAGCCCGAGCGTCTAAACCCGGTTAGAAAGTATCGAGACGGGATGACAAGGATCATATTTACTCACATTTTTAGGTGCCATGAGTTGTATCAATATGGCCAGCAATCGCCCCCAAGCCGCTCCACAGAGCAGATTTGGAATGAACAGCCCACTCGACACCGCCAGCCCGAAAGTCCAGGCAGACAGCAGAAAGTAACAGCACACGAACACGAGGATCGACCATGGGTTGTATGAGCCGATGGGGTTGTGTAGAAACGAGCGCACGGATGCTTCGGGCGTTTGGAACCAAACTGCCGCAAGGGCATTGTATTCACCGTCCGCACAGTATAGCTGTAATAAAGATAATTGTTTTAATTATTTGGACGTCAACAGTAGCACAAATGCCAACACAGTCAACTGATCAATAGTACCTACCCATGATTAAAAACTGCATAAACTTCACGACTAAATAGATAAACTATGTACTGTTGGCTTCAAAAGTGTACATACACTAGCTAGGGATCATAAGGGAGGGGGTCCACAGAATAGACATATCGTGACACGGGGAGGGAGGAGTTCCCTGTTTGTGACCTCACAATAATTCTCACATACATGAACATGAAAGAGTGGATCCAATATTATTAGACGGAGGAAGTTTTTTTTTAATAATTGTTGATTTTCTCTTCGTTAATTTTACAAATCGTTTTAAGCAATCCTAATAAAACAGTACATTACGAAACAAGTGCGAAAAACACGAAATTCGAAACGAGTTTTAAAGATCGTTGGCGATGTTTTAAAACACGACCACGAAGTGTTTTAAATCGACACGAGTTACGAATTTCCTTTTTGCACGTGTCTCGTACGACGTTTTTTTAGTACAGATGGCCCTCCGAAGTTTTGGACCTGACATAAAATGACCCACTTCTCGTACTAGCGCGTAAAAAAGGCACCATCTGACATGTTCAAAGTGATGTTGTAATGTTTACCTTCATCAACAGTTGATTACTAAAAATCTAAATGTGACGTCACACTAAGGGGGGGAGGGTGTAGTTAACTGTGACGAAGTGTGACAAGGAGGGAGGGGTCAAAAAATCATGAAATTAGTGACGTAATTAATGGACGATCCCCACCCCCAGTCACAGTGACGTTAACGTTATATTCCTACATCGAGAGTCTAGATAGTATTACGGTACAACTGCGAAGTCAGTACCTGTAAAGGCACTTTAGTGGGATCCTCCCCTAGAGGCCGGCAGTCGTTGAGCGCGTACATCATGAGGAAGCCGACAGTCGCACTCGCTGCTGCTACGACACACGCCTCCACTACTCGTAGCCACAGCGACGTTATTGTTATATCCCTACATCGATAGTAATACGATACAACTGCAAAGTCAGTACCTGTAAAGGCACTTTAGTCGGGTCCTCTCCTAGAGGCCGACAGTCGTTGAGCGCGTACATCATGAGGAAGCCGACAGTCGCACTCGCTGCTGCTACGAGGCACGCCTCCACTACTCGTAGCCATGGCGCCGTTACGTATCTACATCGAGATATTATATTTTGTACTGTATTGATGTAAGAAATAACAACGTAGCAAGTTGTTTGTCTAAATCCGAATAGCGGAATAGTACATTACGACACAAGTGCGAAAAACATGAAATTCGAAACGAGTGGCGATGTTTTAAAACACGACCGACAGGGACTGTTCTAAATCGACACGAGTTACGAATTTCGTTTGTGCACGTGTCTCGTACGACGTTTTTTAGTACAGATGACCCTCCTAAGTTTTGAACGTGACGTAAAATGACACACTTCCCGCACTAGAGCCTAAAAAAGGCACCATCTGTACTAAAATAGTACATTACTACCGAGGCCGGGAAGTGACTGGTTGCCGGCCGAATATATGTAGACGGCCGAGCGAAGCGAGGCCCGATAGTATTCGGACGGCAACCCGTCACTTCATGGCCGAGGTATGTATAATGCTTTTCTCAAACATGCAATGAAATGAAACAAAAAAATGTATCTTCTTTCTAAGAAATTATAAGTCAACTACATAACTAAATCTTTGAAACACAACAAAAGTCAAATACGACACCGACACCTCATTTTTTTTTAAGATTGACCTGTTTGAAAGTTGCAAATTTTTAATTTAAAAAAGCGGTATTAGACGACGCGGTCGGTTGGGTCCAATTAATCGCATGCAGTGATCGGGGCCGACGGATCGCGCCGTATAATACTGCTTTTTAAATATTATTTTGAGTAGTTATTGTACATTTATTTTAAATGATATAATTTAAATACCTAATTATAACTGCAAAAATTTGCCAATCATTTTTTTTATACTAATATTACTTACAGATAATGATTGGCTAAAAGCCAAGATGCTAGGTCACAACCCTATGTCAAATGAAAATTAAAAAAGAGGTACTTGCCGGCCTAGGCCGGCAACGAGGTACTTCCCGGCCACTTTTTAGGCACGTAACTACAACATTTCATTGCATGTTTGAGAAAAGGATATTTAATCACAAGAGGCATGGCTCTAAGTATATGACATGTATAAGAGCGTAAATATACAAAATATGTATTTTGACATCGTCAAATAAATTCTGAAATCGTTAAAAGTGTGATAAGATAAATGTACTACTTAAAAATATTTCACTATTTTAATTTGTTTCCGCTACCCAAAGGTTGTCTGGAAGATATTGCTTTATAGCGATAAGACCGCCTGTTGTGTACCTCTATGTATAATCGTTTGTTTTAACCATGTTTTCTTTTTCGTTAATTCAAAAAATTCAAATTCAAATTCATAATCTTTAATGTCAATTAAACACATGTCAAAATATATAATATATATATTTTTATTCCAACTACCCTCAATGAGTTGGATGACTTAGCCAACCTAACAAAGACCGGATTTAAATCGCGCCCCGTTTTTCTCTGATCAGGTCTACGCATTTTAAATTCACTCAAATGCCTCCACATGTACTTCGCTACCGCGAGAATGAAGAGGCATGGGACAGTTAAAATTTTTAATTTTGTAAAAAGTTCCCTTGCAGGCGTTAGTGGTGGCACCCCAGCCAGTATTCTAACGGCCCTTTTTTGTAATACAAATACTCTGTCTCTGTCCGCTGCTAGCCCCCACAAATCGATTCCGTACGAAATTATGGAGTTTATGTACGCATAATATGCCATACGGAGATTTTCACGTGAGAGTGCAGGAGCGAGCCTAGTCAGTGCGAACGATGCCTGGAGTAACCGACCGGTAAGTACATCTATATGATTATCCCATTGTAAACCAGCATCAAATTCAAATCCTAAAAACCTCGTGTTTTGCACTTGGGGAAGTTTGGTATCATTAATAATTATGTCAAGGGGCGTCGGGTATTGTCCTTTTAACCAGAAATGGATTATAAATGTCTTAGTAAGATTAATCATGAAACCGTTAACTTGAAACCATTGAGTCAATTTTAATAATATGTCCGAAACATTGTCTTTCAGGTCAGAAAATGATTCGCCGTGAGCTATGGCGCAGCCATCATCTGCAAACATGACAAAATCACCATCTTGGAACAAACTTATGAGGTCGTTAACCATCACCAGAAAGAGGAAATTGCCAACAGCCGACCCCTGAGGTACAGAACAGTCATCCAGGGTCCTTGTTTCCGACCTAGTTGCCCCTCCATCAACTGATACAACCTGACCTCTGTTCTTCAAAAAAGACCCCACCAATGCTAAAAGACTACCCTGTACACCATATTTTTGTAACTTGATCAGGAGCAGTTTGTGATCAACTGAGTCAAAGGCACGTGACAGGTCACAGAAAATAGCAGCCACCATTTTCTTCTGGTCCAAATACTGGAGAAGACGCTGGTATACCGCACGCGCAGCATCCACCGTGGACCTTCCGTTGCGGTATGCATATTGGTGATCATGGAGTAACTTGTTGATCTCAAAATATTTCATTAGCCTGTTACATAATCCTAGTTCAACGACTTTTGATAACGCAGGCACTAATGATATGGGACGATAGTTTTTTATTTCGCCCTTCGATCCCTTTCCCTTATAAACTGGGGTGACTTTTACTATTTTCAAAGAAGTAGGATAGTCCCCCATAATGGAACATTGATTTAAAAGCGCGCAAAATATATCTATAACTTTATCAGGGAGCCTTTTTATAAGGTCAGCCGACATGTCATAAAAATCTGCAGATTGTTTTGATTTTATTGCTTTTAGTAACTGTTTAATTTCAGAGACCGTAAATAGAAAAATGTCAACAGTCGATACCACTGACGCAATAGATTTATTTAAAAAATTGATCGCCTGTTCTAGATCGGTACGGTTTTCATGTGATTTATTTATGTCCACATAAAAATCATTGATCTTATTTGCTAGTTGTTTTTGGCCACGACTAGATCCAGTTTGGGCCATCAGCAGCTCTTCTATTGGATTAGGTTTGCAATGTTTTTTACACGTTTCCATATTTATAATGTGCCATAGCATTTTACTGACATTTTTTGAGCCCTCTACTTTCTTATTAATGTACAAACGACGTTTTTCACATTTTAATTTGTCTATTGTAGTCTTATAATTATCTACAAAATCTAACAAGCCTTCATATGTTGGATATCGTTCAACTAAACAAGTGATGTCATCATAAAACTGCATTCTAAGAAATATTTCGTCGTCAACCCAATTTATTTTCTTGCCATTATTTTGTGGGTACTTCCTTAAAGGAAAGTGTATGTCAAAAATATTTTTAATTATTGTTATAAGGTTATTCATCTTTTCAGAGGGTGGAATGTCAGAATGGAATAAATTAAAAAATTAACGATTCGATAAGTCTTGTATAAAATTGTGAATTTTAAATGTCGTGATATTCCTCCGTAATACTGGTGGCATATGGGTATTTCCCCGAAGGGCGTGGATTATAAATATTTGAGCATTGTGATCACTAAGGTGACTTCTTATGAGCTGTATGTCCCATGTACTTTTCCTACAATTTGAGTACACATGATCAATACACGTACCAGATGTCTCAGTTACCCTAGTTGGTGATAGGTGCATAGGGTGTAGGTCATATTGACCCATTAAGTCCAAAAGTTGGCGTTTCTGTGTAGTATTTTTAAGAAGGTCCACATTAAAATCCCCCATTATAACTATAGTATAATCTACTGAGAAATCTTGGAAAAACGCATATAATACTAATTCAAGACCATGCAAACACTTTTTGGATCTTGAGACATCTGATGTATAAAGACATAATACAATTGTTTTAATTTCATATAGATTGACACCACAAATTTCAATATCCATTTCATTTGACATTTCAGAAACACATTTTAACTCATGACATTTCAGGTCTTTCGACAAGAATATACACACCCCTCCATGTTCATGCTTAGATCTACAAAAGTTAGCCGCTAAATAGTAATTAAATATGTTAATTTGACTTAACTCATAATCTTTCATCCAGTGTTCAGAGATACACAACACATCTGGATTGTTATTTACCTGTAGAAAACATTCCAAGGACGACACTTTATTATTAAGCTTCCTTATATTCTGATGTAAAATATGTAATCCAGTGCCCAGACACCTATTATTAACATTGACACTTTTGTTACAACAAACTGGTGTGTCCTCAGTATTAAACATATTATTATTAGACACGAAAAAATGTTACATCAGTCTGGGTGCCAATAGATACCTTTTTAACAATACTCGCATATGTCACGGGGACACTATTCCGAGGCATAGACACGTTTAAAGTATTTAATTGAAGAAACTCAGATACTTTATTTGCAAATTTACTTCCTAATATGTGCTTATAATCCCGACACAATATATCATCAATGTCAATGTATATAATATAATCAAAATTAGATGTCAGGAATTTCATTTCATAATTCAGGAGCATGGTCAAATTCTCATCAAGGTCAATGTTGTATGACAAGCCAGGTACAATAACATTCGTATTTGATAGCCCCTTCATATAAAACTCTAATCTATTCAGAAATGCTATAGGATTAGTTTCATTCATGCCGCATAACAATATTATGTAGTCATTTTTGGTGAATGACTTACACGTAGCCAACGCCGGCTCCATAAGATTGCTTAATACCGCACCTGGCTTAAACCAGGTAACAATCTCAAACTCATTACCTAACTTATGCAACCTTTTTCCCACACCTCGACCGCGGTCATCGCTTATCAGTAGGAGTCGGGGACGCGCAGGGGTAGGATGCCGGTCAGCGCATGCATTTTTCTCCGGAGTAGCGAGGGTAGATTGTTGCGCACTCAGTTCATGACGTTCGGTTCTTGATAAGTTAAGTGCGGAAGCCACCTTAGTAATTTGTTTTGGACTATCTGGTGTTATATAAATCTCCACGGGTGTCGTATCTGCGATTTTGAGGACCTCCGCGGGTGACTGTGCCGTTTGTGTACGTGAGACAGATGTGTTTACTCCCGTTGGTGTTGAAAATGTATCGCGCGGAGACTTGCAAAATTGTATAGGAGTGCCGACAATGCCATCACAGTGTTCCTTGACCACAGTACGGGGCGTTCTGCACGGAGAGTAATCCTTAGAGGTAATATTTCTGTACAATTCTACTGTTTTTTGGCTAATGGACAACTCTCTTTTAAGAATAGCGTTTTCCTCTTGTAGTGACTCAATTTCCATTTGTGCGCCGTCAATCTCAAGCGTTAATTGATCCAATTTCAAGGTTGCTTCTATTAGCTTTTTATTTACCTCATTGAAGGACTTATTCTGTGAACCATCTAACGATAAATTCAGGTCAGCGTCATCATCCAGCGATATGCTTGTAGTATCGGAACCCGGCCTCTGTTCCGGTAGGGGTTTGCGAAGAGTAACGTTTTGTGATGATGATAACATCTTGTATCTGTAGCTTTTCAGTCCAATTTATTAAATCGGTCAGCAAAACAACAAAAACGAAACCAGGATATCACACTTTGTTCATAAAAATTCAAAATTTAGTCCGTAACCGTCATTCACTACACTGTCTATTGCGTTTAACTGTTTTTTTTCAACATCAAAACAATTGATAACACTTCCACGGGACATTTATGTAACAATATTGAATTTATTATACTTTGTACTGAAATAATATGTGTATTATTTATTTTTTAAATAAAATAGCTCGGAGTTGTAATCGATTTCAACTGACAGCTGTCACTTGTATGAGTATGGTTAAGGTTTGCAATAAAGAGTATTCTATTCTATCGTCTTTTAACCTTATAATAGACAAGAGTGGAACAAAAATGATGCGTCATTATCGCCATAACGCATTAGCAAAACTGCTATTAGCATTGTTGGAATCAATGGCACAAATTTAGCCAAAAGGTAAAATTCAAAATTAATATCTGTGTTACCATTTACTAGGCGGGTCCCCACTAAACAAGGCGTCTTGAAAGTTTCTCGCAAAACAATTCGGGCAGTGTAAACGAATCCTTCAATGCCATTTGTCTTTCTAGATTCGGGAACCACTAGTGTAAGGGGGTGAATCAACTTCTTTCTGTCTGTTATTACCATGGTTACAGTCGCTTGAGTCACGCTGGTTCCCGAATGTAGAAAGTTGATTCACCCAAGGAAGCATTGGCCATTTTCCAGGAGGTGGAGGACATATGCAAGAGCGAGGTTTTGATCCCCACTTAAGGTCTTTGATGCAAAGATTGGGTTTCCGTTCAATGTGGTAACGCTGCTAGCGTGATTAGCGTGATAGTACTTTTGCATCGGGATATAGTTTAAGTTTAGCAAGTATATTTTAAATTTAGCACTGACTTTTTTGTATCCTTTATTCGATTCACCGCCATAAATGCGACTACTAACCCTCCGCATACGTGAAAAATTTTTGTTGCGCTCTGGTATACCCCACTTCGTATGCCGAAGGTGAATCAGTTACCTAATGCGGAAGACAGAGAGCCTATAGTTGATGTGGTTCCACAGAGCGCCGAGACAGCCGCCCACGGCGCCGAAGAACATGAATACTGGCAGCTCGTAAAACTGGAACGGGAACGGTTCCATTTTCCCCAGGTTCAGGAGACCTGGCACAACAGTTTACAATCAATAACAATACGGACCCAATTTGCTTGTACTTGAATACGAGTAAAAGATGGATGGCTTTTGATTGAAAACGATAAATATCTTGGAACATCTAATATCGAAAATTTACCTACCTAAGTCTGCGTTTAACATTTAACCCTTTAACCGCCATAGTCGGCCATAAACGAAAACGGAAAATCGTCAGCTACAGCCGTCGATGACGCCGAAATAATAGCGACTTACGCGGTAAATCGTAAAGTTCAATTTCGCTTAAATAATCATGAACGCGTGGCGTCTGGAGCTCAGCATATGCCTACGCCGTCCAGCGGTCAAAAGGTTAAAAATACAATTTAAATATATGCTCAGAATAACGAAAGTTCGAATATTACGAAAGGGAATACACAAAGTTCCCTAACAAATCTCGGACATTTCTAGGGGCAGTTTGAAAAAGATGACAATCACATGTAGAAACGTCGAAAAGGCAACAAATGAATATTTTCATAATATAAATGTACTGCTGTTGATGCCCCAAATAAATAAATAAAATAAAAAAATAAACGTTTTGTACTTTGTTTGTCGAAATTACAGATCTAACGAGATCATTTACTTATATTATTTTAGTTTTTATGTAAAGTTCACCATCAGCGCTCAATGTGTCGACGGGAGTTCCACAGAACCTATTACCTTTGTATACTTAATATCACAAAAATACATAAATATAAAAAGCAAGTACCTGGATAACTGAGTTCCCCCGCTCGCCCGTGGTACGCAGACAGCGCGCAGTTCAACGTGAAAGTGGACACCACGGTGCCGAAGAATGTTCGCCATGTCAACGCCTGGTTCCAGAAACTAGTGCCCTCTTCTAGAGAAAATAGAACCCCGCCTGCAGAACAACGTTGTTTTAAAAAAATCCAGCCAAGAGCAGGTTGGATCATGTTTCAGTATAGGGTTCCGTTATTCGAAAACTGCTGGGCTGATTATGTTTGAAATAGTTTTATTTCAAGGTATTCTATAAACCCACTATGGTTTTTTCATAATTTTTGGAAACACGGATCACAAGTTAAAGGGGAAGGCACATTTTTTTCATTCTGGAGTGGTTTATCTCCGAAAATATTGACTTTAGAAAAAAACTTTCTTTTAAGATCCTTATTCTATTTAAGATACCTATTCAATGATACCCCACACTATAAGATTACAGCAAATAATAAAATCATTAAAGTTGCTATACCCTCCCAGGGTTCATGTTGACTGTACTTAGTTTTAAGCTATTGATAAGCACCAAATGTACCAATACCTACACATGAAACGCAATAAAACCTTTGAATTTGAAATCTTACCAATGGGGGCTCCAAACGCAGCCGACACACCGGCCGCGGCACCGCCCGACACGAAATCTCGCTTTTCA
>JALPQI010011472.1:0-37223 GCA_025490895.1 Thaumatotibia leucotreta | reverse complement strand
GATCCGACACGAAAGTAAGAAAAAAGTTTTCTAATTTATTATTAAACTAGAGATGGGTAACTCAGGAGCGAGTCATTCAAAAGATATATACCTATCTCTCCGTGCTATCGACTCACTCTTCATATCTTTACAAATCGAACCATATCTTTATCCGTCGTATATCATTACACGCACACAGAGTCTCACTCGCCAACCCGTGAAGCGAATCGCGCGAGGCGCGATACAAACGGCTCGCGCGTTCGGCAACTTTCGGCACGCGCTCGGTCAAATCCGCGCGGCCATATTTATCTCGCTCGCGCTAGGGTGGCACTGTATGTTCTTTTTCGCTCTCGGCTCAATCGGCTCTCTCCATATCTCCTAGATTAGCTCCCGCGCCAAAATGAAATGACAATTTTAAGTAAACACGCGTTTACTCTCAATGAGTAATTGAATACTCAATTGCAAGGGCGTTAAGCTCAAAATAGCATAGCCTCATACTTGCAACTTTATTAATAAACTGGTTATGTTTCGTCTTTTAAAAAGTTGAAGTAACTTTTCAAGCTATTTGCGGTCATATTGCTATGATTTTAAAGTTTATGATATTTTTAACAATTTGTATGCAATTTCAAATATGACTTATTTACGAAAATTACGAAATAATTCCTTTTTTGTGCCAGTTAAACCTTGACCTTGGTGCGCTCGGATCCCGAGCAAATCTAAATATTTCATATCTGAGCGAATTGAGCGAGAGGACTCTGCCGATATACGGGAGTGAAAGGACTGACGGGAGCCAAACTAACGAAACTAAATCACGGATATATAAGGATATAAAGATATAAAAGAGTGATTCATATCCCACGCGTCGAAAGATATGTATCTCTCTTTTCTTTAAAAATACACATTTCGCCCATCTCTATATTAAACGACAAAAAATGAAAACAAACAATATAAGGACTTAACTACCTATAAATAAAAAATTTGGCCTAAATCGCCGTCAGTGGGCAAGGTACCCAGAAGGCTGGCCGCATTCCCCCGTTGTATAGCTATACTTAAACGCTGTGCAAGGTACTGACCAGCCCTCTGGTCGCCTGAGGTCTCTCTTAGGCGAGCCGCTAGATCTTTAAAAAGTCCATGTGCACTTGGCCCCCATGGCCCCAAGGTCTCCACACCAAACGCCGCAAATATGTAGCTGGTTCCTAAAGCAGCATATTTGCGGCGCTTGAGACTTTCGGCTAATGATGCCGCGGTGCCAGCAGCAACGCCGGTGACCGAAACATGGGACGGCGCCAGAGTGTCAACGCAGGTGGCGTCCCAAACTAGCGTCATTCCGTCAGGCCTCTTGCCGTCGTCCCTGGCCAGACCGTTGGGCTCTAGGACGGCCGGTATTTTCGCGCTAACAAGGGCGCGACGGTTAACATAATGTTTATAAAGATTAGATATTAGATACATCGTCCAATGTGATATTTTAATGTGTATTTATTTCTTATTGAATGATACATCGATTTTAATGTTTTTCTTAATATTCCGGCCTTATCAAATATCTATGGATAATAATTTATCGACGTAGCCTCCTCTCTAGTGCCGCGTCATATGGTAGCGCTTTAGCCAATCACAGCGTGGCAAAGGCCCGACCTCGGAGACACCGAGACTCATTAAAATTTCGCTTCGTTACAAATCTCTCTCTTTCATATATCTATGCACTTAAGTGACAGATAACAAATGAACAAAAAAATCTATAATTAACTAGCAAACGTAAAAAAAAAACTTTGAAGTGAATTTTTTGCGATAGTTTCATTAATAAAATCCTTTTTTCATCACATCAAAAAAAAAAAAAAAATTTGCAGATTTGACCTAAACTCATTTAACATTTTTTGCTTCTTTTAGTCTCAGGAATATGCTGTTAGATTTTTTCCCTTTCCTCATGGGCACCTTGTATACTGAACTTTGTCTGACCCATGAAAATAAACACGTAAGTAACCTATTGAGTAGGGTGTATTCGTAACTCATGTTATGTTTGTTAAAATAAAAATACGACCGATTTTGCTTGCGAAGATTTACGGACAAAGACTTAATTTACTCATTGTATTCAATTAAAATTTTCAGACATCTGGGCCATAGGGTGCATCTTCGCAGAGCTCCTAACATCCGAGCCCATATTCCACTGTCGGCAGGAAGACATAAAGACGAGTAATCCGTATCACCACGACCAGCTCGACCGGATATTCAACGTTATGGGCTTTCCGCAGGAGAAGGATTGGGAGGACATTAGGAAGATGCCGGAGCATGCTACTCTAGTCAAAGATTTTAAGAGATCTAAGTAAGTCTACCATTGATTTTTATTTGAATATGAGTGAGTGATTGATTTAACAATATTATTATAAGAGTTTACTACTTTTGATTCTGTTACTTGGAAAACTGAACTAATTTTTTTTTAGTTCTGAGTTGCTGAACTATCACTGTTTTTGTTCATTAGAATCATTGGATGTTCATGCCTCGTTCAATATGCTCAATGAAAATCATACATATACTTCATACCATCTTATAGATGCATATCTTTTTTTACAATGTGAGTATATTCACCATCACATAAAGAAGATCCACTGTTTCCGATGGTGGATCCACGGAATTTATCCCTTTTGCTCTTATGGACACATTGTTAAGACCGAAAGGGAGATTTTTTTTATTAGCGGCTTGTTAACTTAGCAGATGTTTATGAATAAGGGGGTCAGTTAATATCAACAGCGGCCCTACCGCGATATCCGAAGTTAGCAAATTTCGGAGATTTGTCTC
Organism: Thaumatotibia leucotreta; assembly: GCA_025490895.1. Taxonomy (NCBI): domain Eukaryota; kingdom Metazoa; phylum Arthropoda; class Insecta; order Lepidoptera; family Tortricidae; genus Thaumatotibia; species Thaumatotibia leucotreta. The sequence continues at coordinate 34,454 of JALPQI010011472.1, read as the reverse complement.
TGTCATTCTAATGACGCCTTCGTTGTTATGACAGTGACAGAGACATACCCCGAAATTTGCGAACTTCAGAGTTCATGGCAGGCCAACTGAACAGTTCAATTTCAATTTCAATTTATTTATTTTTCTTACGATTAGCACTAATAAACAGCTAAACCTTACATGCTAATTGACATTTCATTTCTTATCTACGTACGTACAGTGCGCTTACCATGAGTTATTTATGTTACCGTTTACCCAATACAATAAAGTAGTCAAATACTGATAGATTGCTTTACGTACCTATCAAGGAAACACTTACGTAAACGCTACTTTCCAACTCCTGGTAAGCACACTAGTAATAGGTGGTATACTCAATGAAATTATAACACAAACAATTAATTTCCATTTCAGTTATCAAAACTGCTCTCTAGGAAAATACATGGATAGGCACAAGATCAAGCCAGATAGCAAAGCATTCAGTCTATTGCAACGGCTACTCCTGATGGACCCAAACAGAAGGATTACGTCGGAATTGGCTATGCAAGATCCCTATTTTTCTGAGGACCCATTGCCAACTCAGGTATGGTTTAGGATACATTAGTATGATTTAACACGTTTGCCTCCGGTACGGTTTCACTAAGTAATATGATAGAAATATTATGGCAGTGACACGCATGTGTGACCGAAAAGATTGTACTCCTATGCCGGCGACACAGCACTCGTGTCAAAAAATATTATTTATTTATGTATTAGTATTTTTATGCCACTGGCATAGGAGTGAGAACTTGATTAGTGCTAGTGGCATAAGAATAAGATTACTTTGATCACGTATATGTGTCACTGGCATAGGATTACAGTTTTTCGGTCACATAATTATATTATGCGTGTCACCGGCGTCGAACGTGTTAAAACGGGATATTTGATGTACGAAATTTTTAGTATTGAGTATTCAAAATAACAGAAGATGCGTTTAAATGTTTAAACGGTTTTATTCAGTGTCAAGGTGACGGATTATTTATGTTTATCAATTGATCATGGCCGGATTCTGTGTAGGTATATAATTGTATCATATTTATATAAAATTGTATGCCTTAATTGAACTTACAATGGGACTAGGTTGAAGTCAACGAAATGATTTTCTATTTAGGTACGTCGATTTCCCAATACTCCATCCTTCAATGTCCTCGTATTTATTCAGCATGGTTTCTTTTGATATAAATAATGGATTTCACTAGTTTTCTTCAAAAATATGACATCCAACTTTGGATATTTAAAGAAAGTTGTCATTGAGTAAAGGTTACGAAAATAGAGTGTGCATATAATTTACTTCCAATGTTTCCTGATTTACTTACAGGATGTATTTGCTGGATGTCCCATTCCATATCCAAAGAGAGAGTTTTTGACTGATGATGACCAGGATGACAAGAGCGATTCTAAAGCCAGACAAAATCAACAACAGCAGCAGCAAAATAATGTAAGTTCTTTCCTTCCTCTTTAATGCTCCATAATGCCTTCCATCTCGAGCGGACTCATTAATTTAGCACAGAACATTAGGTAATTTAAGCGTAAAACAGAGGAAAATAATAGTCAGTGACCCTTTACAAAATGTAATATTATTATGTAGAATAAATTCACGATACTTAAAACGGGTAACTGGTTCTTAAAGTCTAGAATGAGCTTTCGCCCAATACATTTTTAGACCCATATACGACCACGCCGTGTGGTGTCGGGCGCCGTGTGGTGACGGCAGTAAGAATACATTTGTCACCACCCCAACTCCTCCTGCGGGTGTCGTAAGAGTCGACTAAGGGATTGAAGTGTCACTGACCATTCTACAAGATTTATGATGGGCAGCAGCGTCATCCTAGTGGACACATTACTGCGATCGCCAATCCGCTTGCCCAGCGTGTTGATTATGGGTATTTACCTCCTAATGCGTCTATACGCATAGTTAATAGGAGAGGCCTACGTCCAGCAGTGGACTAACATAGGCTGATGATGATGATACGACCTTCAAATCTTTAAGTAAAATACATTTCCATATATACACTATATACAGGGTGAACGATATGAAGTGTTACCAAGTAGATTTTATTAAGTGTCAAATTAATAGCGGCTCATTATCGGAAATATGTTTTGGACACCGCATTGAAGTCTTAGGCACGCAAACATTTGGGTTGTAGACCGCAACGAGTCTAAGCTTGGGCTTATAAAGCTCGTAAGAACAAAAAATGTCTGAAAACCGAATTCACGTGTCATTTCTCCAATGCAGTGAGTTTCGGACTTTTTATCTGGTCTATTTTGAAGAGAAAGGTGAGAGCATTAAACATGCTAGTATAAATGCAATGAAGAAAGCGATCGTATTTCACTGGCAGATACCACTACCACTGGATCTCAAACGTGCTGCGAGCAAATCTGATTTACCAGTTAATGACCATAGTCAAGGCAAAAGGTAGTCATATTGATTAAAAGGAAATTTAATCACAAAATGTAATATTTTTCTCTTGTTTATTATTACTTGAAATTGGTAACACTTCATATTGTTCACCCTGTATATTCCGGCAACGCACTTGTGACCTTACTGGAGTTACAAGACTCAAGTATCCGTGGGCGAATCGATGGTTACTAATTCATTGCTTATCAAGCACGTCCACATTACACGCCGATCATCGTTGCAGTAATTTTGTATTTTTTTTTTACAGACTCAGCAGAATCAGGTGCAAGCCAACAACCATGATCACGGAGCAAGCAACGCCAAAAGAATGAGAATGCCAGGTATTATCAATACAAAGTATTCATGAATAAACTATTTAACACGTCCAACGACGGTGACACAGCGTCTGTGATCAAAAAATTCCAACTCCTATGCCAGTGACACAAATATGTGATCAAAATAATCGTACTCCAGTGCCATAAGTATAAATCAATCAAGTTCTTACTCCTGTCAGTGGCATAGAAATACGAACTTTTTGACACAAGTGTTGTAAGAGTACAATCATTTCGTTTACATGTGCGTCACTGGTATAGGAGTTGTAATAAGAAAATTTCAATCGGTATAGTATTAGGACTTAGCGAAATAGTACCGGGGCGAACATGTAAAGGTGCCAAAAGAGCATTAGCTTCTATCCCCCGTTCTACGAAATCAACCAATCACGTTTTGTGTAACGATCGAATTTCGTAGAGTGGGGGGTTAGAATAACGAATGCTCTTTTGGTTTGAATGCAACTTTAAGGCTGGAGCTTAAAGTTTCAAGGGGTCAGTAGTATGTGTATAAATGGCTCGCGTTAACACCTTACGCATTTCATTTTTTGGTAACACACAAAAGGCTTACCCCCTTATTCGTAACGTCTCCTAACTATAAAACAGAAAGCGACAAATGATACTAGCCACGGACGATTTTCTTTAAATCTCTAATTAATAATTTTAATGGTATTAAAAAGATAATTTCATTTGTGTTACAAGCCTATGGTCGTAACTCCTAATCTTAACCGATTTTAAATATGCATTCTAGACATCAAAATAAACAAAAAATATTATGACACCTAATGTGAAATTCGTCGAAAATATTTTTTTTTTTACTTTTTGAATACTTTTTAATATTTCCAATACTTTTTATCATAACAACAATTTGTTAAAATTAATTATTTAAATGTTTTTTTTGGCACAGATTTTTTCGTCAATCTATTCTTAATTTTTGATTGTCAGGCAAAAGGTAATATTAGAACACATTGTGGTAGCATTGTAATCAAAAAGAAGTTTTATAACGAGTTACATTGAAAAACTTTTTTCGAAAAAAGATTAATTATCTCTGGAACCAAGCCGAATTCAGGAAATTTTATATAACATTAAATACTCTAAATATGCTCAGGAATTCAGCATTAAATTTTTTGAATTTTTGATTTTTTTTTGAATTTACTGAATGTCCCTTTGATTAATAGTTGAATATTATTTGCACAGGGCCGAACCAAGGCGGTGGCGGGGCCCAGGATTTCCATCAACAACAGCAGATGATGTTCGGACAACAGCAACCTGCCCAGCAACAGCAAAATTTCCAACAACGCTTCTAGAACATACTAGAACATGTGTGTTCGAAGACAACGCTTCTAGACCATTCTATACGTGCGTGTTTGAGAGCGTTGCGTTCTGGACTGATTTTTAACCTTTTGACCGCCAGACAGCGAAGGAATATACTCGTATTATGCTGCAGTGTTATTCACTAAGGAAACCGCCTTGTATCAGCGCTGTGTTAGCGCTGCGGCAGCGTCGAGCCTAAAAATGGTATTCATTTACGTCTGTGGCAAGACGACTGTGGCTGTCAAAAGGTTAATTGACATTCACATTCAACCCTTAATTCGAGAACGTCCAAAATACTGGACATGGTCTTTGACCCACTTTTTGTATTTTTTTCCGAACCAGAGTTATTAAGGGCTCATGCATAAATCATGTGAGGTTTTTCCGGCTACTTTTTGACCCCCCCTCCCCCATGGTGATGTTTGGTGAGTTTCTTGGCTAGCACCCCCCCCCCCCCCCCCCTAGCAGTCTCACGTGTATTTTTCTCATTCAAATTTTCACGTTCGCTCGCCGAAATTCACAATATTTCTTAGTTTGTTCATCGTAGGAAAATACACGTGAGGTCTCCTTGTACCCCCCCTCCCCTACCGTGATTTTTCGTGATTTTATTTATTAAATATAATATTTATACAGTATTACAGTAGCAAGACTAATACACTGTTAAACGATACAATAACACAATAAGTACTTATGTAAAACTAAAACTTAAAACACTGAAAACACTAGACTCCCTTTTATCCATCACCTCACAAAATCTCAGGCATTCCATACACACATCCGTCCATCGCCACGTAAGAAGGTCACACTCGGGTGCTGACACCAGGAGCGCATTCAGCAGGGCTAAGGCACGAGGAATCGGCGAGTTTCTATAGGCCACCGTGCGTGCCATTGGCACCGCTAGTAGAGGCCGCACTCGCGGTCTGAGGGTTATTTTTTTTAGGTCCGGTACAAAAAATCTAACTAGCTTCTGTACTAGTTCCGGGCAGTCAGATTCACCACGGAGGACCCTACATGCAAACATTAGCAAGCATGTGTTGCGTCTCACCTCCAAGGAATTGAACCCAAGAGTCCCAAGAATGTATGTGATGATGTTTTCTTGGACCCCTCCCCCCCTCATAGGACCTCGCGTGATTTATGCACAAGCCCTAACACTAATGAGTGCTAAGTAGTCTTGAACATACGACCATCCCTGGCTTTTGTCGAATTAAGGAAGGAAGAGGGGAGGCCATTATTATCATCACCTTTTTTCAGTCCACTACTGGACTTAGGCCTCTCTTATTACCTATTACGCATTAAGAGCTATTGCCTATAATCACCACGTTGGGAAAGTGGTGTCCACTACATCAATAGCCGAATGGTCAGTGACACTTCAATCCCTTAGTCGACTCTTACGACACCCACGGGAAGAGTTCGGGTAGTGACCAATGTGTTCTTATCATCACCAACATGCGGCCAGTAAGCCAATAGTAGGTACAACTTCATACTAGTGAAAAACGACATAAAAAGAGCCAATAGCAAGGTGCACATCTTTGTTCACCAGAGTATTAAACATTGCCGGATGTCGCAGCCTTTTCAATGGTTTTACATCGCGATTTTGTACTTGTAGAAATCTCACAAAAATCGATGGAGTAGTTTATTATTTTTCTACGATCTGTATTCTTACATGTATTCTTATGCCAAAGTGGAATTTTAATGTTAATTCATATGTAATGTTTCACTAAAAATATTGCACTATATTACACTACTACTTACCACAGACCATAGACTAACCCATTTTTTAGGTCCAGTGACACAACGTATGGGCCATGCTCAATAGTACATTACTACAGAGGCTGGGACGAATGGGGTTGCCGGTCGAAGACATAAGACGGATAGGCCTGAGGCGGGCAACCCAATATTTCCGGCCGAGGTATCTATATATAGTGCTTTTCTCAAACATGCAATGAAATAAACAAAAAAACCATCAAAGATTTTTTTACATGCATAGTGGCAGAATGTCATGATGCCTGTGCCACAAATGTATGTGGAATGGAATTAAAAAAGAGCACTTTGTAGGCCTAGGCCTTCAAGATTAGTATTAAATTCCATTAACGACCTCTTGTCCTAGTCGCACCTGAAATGTGATACTTCACAGCCTATTTAAAGTAACGTAACAACAATATTTCATTGCATGTTTGAGAAAAAATAATTCCGTAGAGTTAGTGACTCACATATGAGTCACGAATAAATTCATAATATTCAATCGTTCAATTCGACATGTCAAGTGCGATCTTATACTATAATTTACTATTACCAACCCATAAGGAAAAAGTAGGTAATTAAACTGCTAAAAATGATTAATGTTTGTATAACACTGTAAGCAGTATTTAACTAAAATACTCTTTATCGGTATTGTAAGATTAATATCATTTTCTATAGCATATAAGATTACTAAATTTCAAATGCAGACTGAATTAATGAATTGTAAATAATGTAGAATATGACATAAACAATAAAATGATATTTTAATACTGTAGTAACATAAGCAGTTTTTTTATTGAAACTATCCTTTTATTAGGGTTTTTATATAATGTCTTTATTTTCTATAGTCTAAGTACAAAAACATCCTTATAACTACAATAATATTAAAATATGGACGGATTCATAACATTTGGCAAACACTTGCAATAACATTCATATCAAATGCTGATATAAACTAGAAGTACCTAAGCTATTATTAATAATAAGAAACGATACTTGGTTCGCAATAGCCTTATTTCATTATTAGTTCAGTTAGATGAATAATAATTTCATGAGGATCTCATTGTTCTGATGTAAGTATACTATGTCAATAAAATACCAAAGTATTGATGAGATGCAATGAGATATATTTTTTTTTATTTGTAATGGATAGAGATTATGAAACGTGCATATTGATATTTATGCACTCTACTGCATATTTATAAGAAACTGAATCTGATCGAATAAAAATAACGTATGTGCAACAATGTCTCGTGCATTCGTAGAATGTACGTGACAGTGTGAAATATGATCAGCATTTTTAGTCGTATTTTTCGTGACAAATGCTGCATATTTATTCTACTTCATCTCACGTAGTATTTGAATATTTTCGTCTCAGTGGTCACCTACAATGACCACCTACTCGTACTACACGCCATCATATATATATCGGAGCGCCCTGGGTGCTCCATAATATCTAAGCAAACCTCTATTGTCATGACGTTCGAGACCTGGGTGCTTAGCCAAGTTGCCAATCGCTAGCGCTTAGTAGCGTATCGTAGTTTTCTCTCTGTCACTCTTTCATATTAGTGCGACAAAGACAGTTAGCTGCCTTTCGCTTACGATTGACGATTAAGCGTTAGCGATTGGCAACTTGTCTAAGCACCCTGATGGCGACTAAACAAAAACGCATCTTGTAATGCTAATGAATAAAAATTAGTAAGTATTCTTATTTCAATGTCCGTTGACAGATATCTGTGCGTGTACAACTAAGAGTCAAGGAAATTAGACTTTAGCGGTATTACAATAAGTGTTAGGTTAGGCTAGCCTTATCGTAAAATGTGACAAATGTCGAGCCTAATAAACAGGAGCAATGACATTATGACACGTTCAAAATGCGTTTGAATCACGGCTAAGGAATTTTGATGTTTAACATAGTTTTCGTTCGAAGTCATTAAATAGCCTCTATTAGAATGTTACGATGGGCTTCACTAACTATAGCGATACTTAGGTATAAGTAGGTACGTCGAATACTTCGTTCATTCATAAGTCATTACTTAATGAGATAAGGTTTAGTAATACCTACTTATTAATAAATATGATGATAGAAAGTAATTTAAAGGAGTTATCGTCGTAAACATCCAGAATCATAATAGTATGATTACGATGATAAATATTATTTAAGTAATTAACAAACGTTATTGAAATAATTTGCAGTATTGGGTATGGGTAAGGCGCCTCGTTTCAGTATCGATATCGACGTTTACGTCCGATCTTCTGCAGAAGATCGATGGACGAATGACATGATAATGGAATAAAGTAATGGTGCCACCTGTAAAATATCTAGCCTTGCCCATTTTCAATTTGGTCTTGACTTGACTGATCTCTCATTCTAATGTCCACGATTGGTATCCAAGTGTTTTGATGTCGATCAAATTAGGCACATTGTTGCAAATCAAAATAAAATCTCATTGCCTATGTCTAGCGAAATGTTTTTTCTTATTTAAACATAAGCACGTGCATTGTCCGCTTAGAAGCGCTGCACGGATACCTTTGATACAGGGTGATTTCGGTCAACGCGGTATTTAACTATTTACTTGTATCGGCGCGGCAGAATTGTGCAGCGACACCCGCCTTATAAAGATAGGTTCTCTACATAACCCATTCAAACTTGGCACTATTTAATTGTCACCTGACGCAGTCAGTATTGAGCATAATCTCGCTGAGTTCACATATACAATTAGTTATAAAAAATCAATAGTATTTTGCTTCTCTAAGAATTCAACGGCGAGAACTCGATGACGGACGGGCCTCCTTGCACTACGGTGTATGAAGCTTTGTTGAGGTCCTCTTTTTTGAGCTTGTTTCTGGAGTCGAGCGTCTTGATTCTGGTACGTAGTCGGCCGCATCTACCATCCACCACCTTTTCGTATACTGGAAATTAGAAAAAATAGCTAAATTAATACCTAAATGACCGATAGTGACCAGTCGAGGGTATTTGTTCACTATATTTATTACACAATTCCTTATTTATTTTTAATGGTGAAATTGTGAACATATTCACGACTTGTAATACCTACAAATGTCGGAACTAAAAACAGTTATTTTAAAATCCACCGATCATTTGAGTAGGTATATGTTATGTTAGCAGTGATCGGTTTTTTGGATTCTACCGGCGGGTCGCCTATAGTAACTTGAAAAATAAACTTTAATTATATTGCCATATGCCTGTTTCATAATAGTACATTACGACACAAGTGCGAAAACATGAAATTCAAAACGAGTGGCGATGTTTTAAAACACGACCGATAGGGAATGTTTTAAATCGACACGAGTTACGAATTTCGTTTTTGCACGTGTCTCGTATGACGTTTTTTAGGACAGATAGCCCTCCGAAGTTTTGGACCTGACGTAAAATGACCCACTTCTCGCACTAGAGCCTAAAAAGTACACCATCTGTACTAAAAAGTATGCTCTTATTGTGTGTATAATACCTACAATAGTGTTAAATAAAATTTTATAGTCACACCCGTAATTTTTTTAAATCCCGCTAGGGGGAACCCAAAAAACCGATCACTGGTTATGATTATGAGAAATTAGAATAAGCGTGACCATGCAGTAGCAAATTGCCTAGAACAAGTCGCGGACATTCAATAGGTATCGCTCGAGATCTCGGACATTGTCTTCGAGATCTCAAACGAGATTTAATGATTTAGAGCATGAAGTCTAAAATTTAGGTACATAACTCCATCCTTATTAGTGAGATACTAGCCGTAATTAATCATACAATTTCAGAAAACAACTTAAATTTTCGTATTATAAAGATAAATGGTTTCATGATAAAGGTTTTTAAAACAGTACTTAGGCATCAATAAAAAAATGCATAGTCTTCGTAGCATAATCATGCAGCTGATTTAGCTGTCATTGATGACGTTTATATACGTGAAGCTATGTTAGTATCACCTAATTCTGTCAGTAATCGGGCCCGTTACAGCACACGAATGAGGTAACGTGCGCGCGCGCAAACCGGTCCGCATTTGTTGTGATCACTCGCAGCTTGATACGCACTATTTCACGCATAACGCCAACCGGCAAAACCGAAAGTTAATTGTCCTCCGGTCATAAATTCATTCTTGATTCGTCCGGTTGTTTCCCAATAGTAATTAATTAGCGCTAATTTCACGTCAAACTTAAGCTTAGTTAACCCTTCGCAATTGGGTGTTGCTTATTTTCTCTTTTTTATTTTACCCAGCTCTCACCCCCCATATCTATTCTCCGATTTGAAAAAAATAATGTAGATTTTTTCAGAAAATTTTATGAAGTTTTAGGAGTCGCTACCAGGCTTTGTATGTTTATGTGATACGTTCATAAAAAATATTTTTCATTATTATTATTTTATCATATATATATATATATATATATATGTACTTACACCGTCAAATCATTGTGTATATAAAGCCATTGGATGTTCAAAAACAATACGGAATCATAAAAACATTTTTGTTGATGTCTGGCCTAAGCCAGAATAAGCTTACAAACATGAGTTATTTTTCTCATAAATCATGACTAAAAATTATTCGGAAGATAATGGCATTATTTAATGAATAATACATATATTAATACCTACCGTCTAGTACTATCCTACGAGTACGAATAACAAACAACATATACAAATTTACAAAAAAATGTATGGGGTACTTACGCTATTTTCAAAGAACAAAAATCTACACTTATTTTTTTCAAGACTAAGAACAGACTAAGAGGGTGAGAGCTAAGTAAAACTGGAAGAGTGGCAATAAGCAACACCATACGAGGTGAAAAATGTTTATACTCGTTTGACGTTTCTCAACATTTGGGGCTCTAGTATACCCCACATCCCACCTCGTATGCCGAAGGTTAATGTTACATTGTAAAATAAAGCGAATACTCACAATTCTTCCTAAACGAGTTGTGGCATGCCATGTGGCACACCGATGGGAACCCTTTAAGCGTGTCTGAGTTGATGGAAGACGCGCCCAAGGGAGTGGCACAAATGGGGACCTTCCTGCCACCACACCCGCTGATGCAGCCATCGTAATTATTCCTGGTTCTTCGAGTTCTGGTAGTAGTGGGTCTTCTTGTGGTGGTTGTAATGGGAGGATTGATTTTGACATTGGTCACTGAACCACTTGGAGCTACCAGACGAATTCTGAATGACGGTAGTTTAGGGCCTGCTTGTGTGCCGTTTATGCAAGGAGCTTGAGGGGAAACGCTGGAACGGGGTAGAACTGTCGAGCTTGGTCTTGGGGGTAACGTAGACGTAACCAACGGACGAGGAGAAGAGGCAGTCGTAACTGGAGGAGGTGGGGATGTTGAAGTAACTACAGATGGAAGAAAGACTTGAGGCTGGCCTTGGGGAAAACCTGGCATTTGAGGTGCCTGTTGGTACACGACGATGTAATTAGGTGGCTGGTTTTGAATTATCTGAGGCGGTGTTGTTCCTTGCGGCGCTGTTTGAATTTGAATTTCTTGAGGTGTGGATAAAACTGGTGGGGGCGACGGTGGCGCCGGTGGCTGTTGAAACAGTGACGGGAAACCAGGCAGCTGTGGTGGCTGGGGTTCTCTCGTCGTTGAAGCATCCACAAAAATAGTGATCGGAGGAGATTGTGACGTCACTTGTTGTGTCGATTGCGGTTGAACAGATTGCTCGGTCGGTAAGGGCACAACGGACATTTCAGTTTGTCTTTCGGATGGTGTTTGAGTTGTACTGAAAGTAGTTCTCACTGTTGATGTTGCAAAACTAGGCGGGGGTGACGTAGACAAGGCGGGGTCAGGTGTTGAAGATTGTAGCACGATGATAGGGTTGGTTGAAGAGAAAGACGGTTGTGTGGAAAATATCTCTGATATTGGTTTTGGTGAGTATGCTCCATCATTTATAACGTTTGCGGCGTACCACGATTCCGGTAGAGTGCTTGATATTTCAGTTTGGCTGAGTTGTAGCACTGGAATAGAGTAATAAAGCAAATTAATTATTCTTTCATTATTTAACGAGGTAATTCTTTATCGATTAGTGATTGACTATTTAATAACTAATAAAATGTTGGTATTTATATATCGTTATATGCCTAGATCACGAAAGATTATCCATTCAATAAAAAAACTATTATTCTTGTGTCATTCAATGTTGTTGCAGACAAACGACTCAGGATGTTATTCAAAAGACCGACTTTATGCATCATTGGCTTTAGTTTACAAATTACTTAATTCTCATGGTGTGCTAAGTAACTGGTTTTATCTACAGGAATATCATAATTTCCCTGTTATGTATTCAGAAGCGGTAATGTAATGACCTATATTAAGAGACCGGTGTCTGTGGCTGTATCATAATGTTAACATTAAAGTACAGGCAGAGTACAGTGCATCATAATGTTGACATTAAAGTATCGTCGTCATGATATTAATTTTAACATTATGAAGTCAACTTCTTTTTGTTGTTTTTTTTTTTCAATAAATATTTATTGTAGGATATCCGTACTCAAATTGAGTGATTTCAACTGATTTGAATTTTTATATTTAGAGGTAATTACTTAGTGGATATCAATGAAAATAAAGGTAAATTGACATTCTAAACTAATGATATGGATGTAGATAAAGTTATTTATGTGACTGTACATAATTAGGCATTAAACACTCGTGTGATCTTATTATGAAACTCGCCTACGGCTCGTTTCATAAAACCACACTCATGTTTAATGCCTCTTATTATGCGCCAGCCACATAAATAACTAATATTTAATTTCTTTTGACTAAATGAGATGTCTAGCTACCTAATCATCGTATTATGTTTATAAAGTGATACTAAAACCTATTGCTGGAACGATATTACATCCGACATGACAAAACTTCGTAGAATGCAATCAATCAAGAATTCGTCGAAGTAAACTTGATTTCGTTCCATTTTATTAACAATGCAGCCAATTAATCATATTGCCACAACTAATAAAACATGAAGTTGTGTGCACTTCAACACATTATTCCATGTTCCTTATACGTGAACATGTTGCGTTATATTTTTATTCCAGTAGCTGGTATGAAACTGGTTTCCAAGGTCCACTTTTTGCGATCCCACCCAAGGTGCTTGACCTCCGCTCGGTGACAGATACATTCATTCAGTTGGGTACGGGCCACCGTACATTGTTTACTATCGTAAATGCATGAGAGTAGTTGTGCGCTTTCATAGGCCATTGTTGATGTCATCACAATGTTTATGGCTGCTATTGATCACCAATATTGGGTCAAACATACTACCTAGTATCATTCCATAGTAGATTTCAGTGGCTGCCCTCGCGCATCATGTTACATTTTATATTACCTACGTAATACTACGTATAATTCTGCGTTATACAGCAGAAATAACGGACATATAGTTAATTCGCCTCATCAAGCATTCATTGGGCCCATGGCAAATGTATATTTAAAAAAAAACTTCGATAGTAGAAATATTGGCAACTTCTGCAGGACGTGAAATGCTGCAGTGTAAAATAAAAAATGCTTGGATAACTTGATTTAGAAGGGATACAAATGAACATGTATTCGGAAAACTCAAATTACAGTAAGTAGCTAGGTATATCAACAGAAAAGCGTCAAAATAAGTTAATTTAAATCCTTCTGGCCAATGTTCAAGGCCAGAAATTATAGCAACCTTATTTTATTGACCTGATTTTTTAATTTCAAATTTACAGTTTTTTTGTACACCCTAATCGTGGCCTGGCCACGACATACAAGGTGCCTATCCGTAGGTGTGAGCACCGATGATACCGATTCTAACTAGGGCTAACGGTATCCGTGTTACCCGCAGACACGTGTACACGAATCCTTAGCACCGGCGGTACTAAGAACCCGAACGACACGAAACGCCAAGAAACGTTTCCAACTTAGAAACGTTTCCAAGCGCGGGTCCGCGGATCTACTTAGAAACTTTTCCAAGCTTGAGTCTTGCGGATCCATTACAATTGAATATTCGAAAAACCTATGTTTTTATTAGTAAAAAGTCTGAAACAAAAAAATACCTACTGAAAAATTCGCAGTTTTTTACGAATTACGCAGCTAGAAATTTTCTTTGTTGCAGGTTAAATGCGGTTCAATACTTTGTTCAAATATAAAATCGTACCTATATTTTAGATTGCCACTGCCACTACACATTGAGGGCGGATCAGACACAGTTACTCGGGTATCCGTGTCTTAATTGCACGGTTCCTAATTAAACGTTTCCAACGGGTAAGAAACCCGTTTCCCGGTAGCAAAGAAACGGGTACACGGAAACGGGTACACGAAACCCGGACACGACCGAGAGCCCTAATTCTAACCCACTGCAAAATTCTAAAAGAATGAAATTGTTTGAATGTCGTCTTTTATAGTTGATCTCACTGTATAACCAGGGTGTAAGTGCAAAGCACCTAACTAGTAGGTGCTTAAACTAGGGTTAATATCTGAGCGTTTCAACCGCCTAATTTTGGTGGCATATTTTTTGCCGAAGTTTCTAAACATCTCAATGTTATACTTCGACATTTTTCAAGTGTATTTTGTACAAGGTACTGCGCCTTCTTCAAGTGACAAAGTAGCACATTGTAACGAATAGAAACTTCGGCAAAAATGATGTCATCATGTAGTAGTTGTAGCTAAAGACTGCGTAGGTAAGGTAATACCAAGGGACCATACTCGTGAACGTGAGTAAGTCACACGTAATGGTTATTCCTTCCTTCAGTTATTTTAAACTGATTATAACCAATAGCCCATGTAAATATACTAGGAAAGGAGCTCATGTAAAACGCTTAACGCACGATTACGAAAATACCAAATAAAGTAATAACTGTTACGAAGGTTGTAATATGCGTTTTGTAGTTGAATAACTGTCAGTTTTTCTGCTCAGTTACGAGATAAAGATTTTTTGCTTGCGAGCGCGTTAAATTCTATTCAGTTCAGAGACAAGAACTTCATTAAATCAATCATTTAGGTATATAAGATTTGTGACATAAATCACACAATTTAATATTGTTTAAGTAGGTAGTACCGTAAAACCGCCTAACCATAGTCCAAAGACTCCCAACAAGGTCCAAAACTTTATCGAATATTTTCCGTTAGGTGTTATACTCGTATTAATTATGCTATTGATAGGCAAAAACTCATAATTAATCATAAAAAAAGCTTGGACTAAGACAAAAAGAAGATTGGGTTTGATGCTTATTTAGGAGTTGAAATTGTAGACCATAGTTGCAGTATTGGACCATTAGTTGGATGGTTTTACGGTAGTGTGACACTACATATAGTACATATATAATATTTTGTTTTAGTATATGACATCTAATACGTATTTAAAGTCAGAAAATTTATATGTATGAGTATCTCGTGTGACCATGTTTATATTACAGCTCCTCGTAACAATGGTTAAAGATAAACACACCTCAACTATTTCCACTCTCATCATGTAATAATAAAAATATTTACGGGAATTTTGTTTTATTACATAATCCGTTTTCAACTAAATCGGTTTAAGATTGCAATAATATATCATTGTGAAAGTGGCGTACTCTTATCAAATTTTCAGAATAAAACTTACGTTTTTAGTTAGCTAAATATAACTTCCATGATAACAATATCAACATATCTGCAACATACACGTTAACACATATTTCAAAGTTTTCACTTAAATTTTCGTGACAGTTACGAGTATGTGATAGAGTACGAAGCCAGAAAATCATTATTATACAACAAAACTATACGCTAAAGATAGGTAGGTATAAGTAATTTCACCAGCGTTGAGGTGAAAGATTACACATACATCCAAATGAAGTTACTAACTGCAAAAAATGTAGTGAATGAATGAATGACTTGCGTCGAAATATTGAAGCAAATCCCTTGAACAAACTTTTTGGTCAATTTTACAGTTGCAATTGGGTTTGCTGTCAATACGAAAAAAGAACACTAATGAATTTCAAATTCCCCGTGTGTTTTCATGACAAGTTGATGTGTGCGTGACTTCAACTCTCGTGGAACTATATAGTTAGGTACGCCGTTTCCTGTCCCTGCGTTGTCTTGTCGAGTCAGTCAACTTTCGATTCCCATAGTTCGCGTTGGTTGCCGTCCATCGCACTTGGAACGCAAGTAGAATAGACAATGTCACCGTACAGTCAACCAATTGGAACCGTAGAGTGCTCGGGAACTATGTCAAAGTGTCGCTATAAATCAGATTGTAAGACATCTCTTGCCATTTGTCATTCTGACAGCAATGTAGGTACCTACATACAATACAATCATTGTTGGCAGTTGTGTTATCTTGGTGTTTAGCCAAGTTGCCAATCGCTAACGCTTAGTAGCGTATCGTAGTTTTCCCTCTCTGTCACTCTTTCATATTAGTGCGACAAATACAGTTAGCTGCCTTTCGTTTACGATTGACGATTACGCGTTAGCGATTGGTAACTTGTCTAAGCAGCTATTGAAATTATCTGTCAACGAGCGTTCAAGTCGAGTGTGATGCCCTTATTAGTTTTACACCCTGTATAAATAAGTAGGTACCTAGTGTTATGCTGTGAGGTCGTGTGTAAATAAAGGATTAAGCACTTGCCTCATTTCCTCTTAACACCTATTTTAGACACTGAGAGATGAACTAAAGAATATTTTCCCATGATCAAAAGGAGATCTTTAGCTCTACCATGAGATTTTTGTGACATTTTTTACAGAGCCAGAACTAACAGATGTTACATTAGTCTGGCTAACAGTCTATCACTCTCGCACTGACAAAATGGTATGACAGAGAAGAGACGCACACTTCCGTCAGTTAGTAATTTTATTAGTATTGGCACAAACTTATCAATCTTATCATTTATTATCAATCTGCTTTACTGTATAACCTAACCTACCTTTTAAGTATCTAACAAGTCGAATTGTCATTATATGACTTGAACTCTATATACAGTGTGTAAATCTAATACGGGCGATCAATTAAACCAGGCATGGGATTCATTAGTCTAATCATGGATTACAAGGTTTTTTAAGTTACTCTTAATTATGACCCCACAGATTTTTTTTAAGATTATCGGAGCAGCAATGTAGGTACAAACATTTGTTATTGTTGATATGGCAGTTATGTCATCTGCTTTTGAAATTAGCTGTCAACGAGTGTTTAACTCGCGAATGTTGCTCTACATTGCGCGCCGAATTCTTCTGTATGGAAAATTTTGTTGCTCTTATTTAAGTAAAAGTTATTTGAATGTACTAATTATGTCGTAAACTAACACCCGTTAAGAGCTTCGCCTGTATTAGACTTACACCCTGTATTCTTATATAGGTGATTTCGTATTTCTCTATTTTACATACACGATGTCATTCATCATTTGTTAATTATTTCTAGCCGAAATTAGAATTTCCCAAAGTGTCTTTCAATATCCTGGTATTCTTGAATAATGTTATTGGGTTTTTCTTATTCGTAACTTCACAAGGTTAAACGGATTCAGACTGTTCAGACTAACCTTGCAACTTGCAATCATTATGTTTAGCTATACCACACATATTCTTTATTTTATACTATCGTAACATTTATGTTGTCGCGTGGTGACGGCAGTAAGAATACATTTGTCACCACCCCAACTCTTCCCATGGATGTCGTAAGAGTCGACTAAGGGATTGAAGTGTCACTGACCACTGACCACACATTTATTGAAGATTTATGGTGGGCTGCAGCATCATCCGACCGTGTATCGACCTATTATAGTCTTACTTTGGTTTTACATAACTGGTAATATGGACATGCATCCGTACCATGAGCTGTCGCGGTGTTATTAACGCGAATTTACTTTCTATTCATCCCGCTCGTAGGTACTCGCGTTTTGGCAAATTACAGTAGAACTACGAACAAATAAAACATGGAAGCCGCACGCCATAGTAAATTGACTTTCCAAAACGGTCCTGAATTTTAGTTGACAAATGTCACCCCCTCTTTAATGCATCACGTCAATGAATTTCAATGTCACCCTATAAAAACTTAAACCGCCATTTAAAAATAGTTGTGATTGGTCCATCAAAGTTTTGATTGGCTATTTTCTATAAACATTTGTCAAAGATGTTGCGCCGAAATATGCGCGGTGTTGAGAAAAGCGCTATGTCCTGCCCATCTTGGCACAATTGAACAATTGATTTTGGGGGCATTTTGAGCTGGCGTTAGATGTCCATGTTATATACCTATGGTCGCAGCAGTAGAAGTAGTGACTTGCATTATAAATGCTCCATTATTATGTATGAATATAAACAGGTTCCCTTGGTCCAATACTAATCGTCATTAACTCGTATTAAGTACCTACACATGCAGTTAGTATAATAACTTTTACAGTTGATCAATAAAACAATAAGAACACCTTGTCACAGCCCTTGTCACTTTAGATAGTTAATGACAACCGTCTAACTCTGAATTACATGCTTGCCCTATATTACGAGTATACAGTGCGTGTCTTTGATAGCGACATTGCTTTTAAGTAACGACAGATTAAAGTGTTGTTAACCATTTTAGTAAAAGAATATAACGATTGCCTTTATTATTTAAGAGTAATTAATTTTTATAAAAATCTCGAGCAGCAATGTAATGCAAACATTTATTTGACGTTTCTGAGAGGAAAAGCTAGTTTCGTTTTCATTTTAATTCGATCAAATCATTAAAGTAACTGCGAAATGTTGTCGACGTTAACTTATTTACTGAATTATCCATTACTAGAAAATACTACAATTGAAAACATGCGAGATTTGGACTACACTAGCACAACAAAAACAAATTTATATCAACAATTTTTTCTGTGTCTTACTGTCTTAGCCAGCACATTTTGAAACGTATTATTCACTGAACTGATATCAAAAATCACTGCACATACATTATCACTTCTTAGAAATCACATTACCTAGTTCAAACATTTTTATTAAATTTATTAGGAAAGTCTGTTGATCAACAAACTTAATGTTATCTTGACACTTCAACTCAATCAATGTGAAGTTTTCAATCGGTACATAAACGGTTTTCAATCGGTAAAATAAAAAAAAAAAAAAAATGGCATGTATCTTAATTTAATTCTAAGTATAAGTATTTATTAATGTTTTAACAACCTATGAATCTTTGTTATGAGATTTGAATTAAATAATTTTGAATTTGAATTTGAATAAACAAACCGATTATCTGATTCCGCCTTCTTAGTTAACACAAAATACCTAGCGCTTAATCGTCTCTGTCGCACTTATAGGAAAGAATGACAAAGACGGAAAACTAAAATACGCTACTGAGCGATAGCCATTGGCAACTTGGCTAGGCACCCTGGGCTGTTAAGTCCTTTTCTTATGAACAAGGGTCTCATGATTTTTGACGGACTTGTCATCGAAAAGTGTCACCGACATGTAGGAAGTAAATAGGTAGGTAATTGATTGTAATTGTCAGGATGTCACTAAGAGCGAGATTTCAATGAAATCATATGTCAATTGTTAGGTTTAATTTGTTAGTTATTGTTAATTACTGATACATTGCGTGCCGAATTAATTTTGTATGAAAAAAAATTTTTTTTTAATACTTTAACTAAATATGCTAATTTCAGTTCATTAAGACTTATACTTTCACCCCTTAAAAGCAATGTCGTTATGAAAGACACACACTGTATAATTTACACAAAAACAATATCGAGGACATTGAATGTCGTTGTTGCCACGCATATATTGTATTTCATCATAACATAATATTATTAAAAATAATATTCAAACTATTCGGTGCTCTGTTATTTATATACATGTAAGTAGTATATATAAACATTAGTTCGGTCGGGTAACAAGTATCTACAGAATTGTTTTTTTTTTATATTATCTTCCGTATTTTTAAGTCACGTGAAACCTTTGACTCCAAAGAGTTTAGTTTCGCAGGGTTAGTCGTTGAAAGGATTTTTTTCACCTTAGCAAACACGTGGCAAGCCCATTGCGTTGATAGCATGCGTCTAACGCAGCGTAACGCAGCGATTACCGCACAAAGTAACCGAGCTATACATTACATCGCTTGCATTAAGTTGTGACCCATTTAGTTTAGTAAAATTGATCACAAATGAATACACGCCATTGTACAGAGACAATTTAATCGATTTTTAAAAACAAATAACAAGTAACAGTCTATATTAACATCTAACGGATTGTTAGGTACATTGATGTAAACTTTCACGATTATCACTCATATTTTAACGACAGACATCCTCAAGTCTGCCTATGACCACGGGTGTCCATTGTCCACGACCATTCCCGAAATGTCAGGATAATATTTAAACGTAACATTTCGCAATTAAGCCCCATTGGTCGTTAAAATATAGATGTTAGGTGTTCTGAATACTTGATGGAACGTAAACCTAAAACTGGGTGCTTACGGCTTAATCGCCAATCGTAAACGAAAGGCAGTTGACTGTCTAACTACGATACGCTACAAAGCGTTAGCGATTGGTTACTTGGCTAAGCATCCTGGGATCTCACTTTACAGGGTTTATTTACAATACGGGCGAAAATCATAGGATATAATAAGTAACTTTAGATTGCTTGTATGTAGAATTAGAATCAAAATATTATTCATATAAAAGAATTCGGCCCGCAATGTGATCCAATAAATTCGTACTAAACGCCCGCTGAATGCGGGTGGCGTAGGAGCAGGACAGGTCATTGCGGCAATCTATGGGGGAGCCCTATGTTCAGCAGTGGATGCCATTCGGCTGATATGATGATGGTGAAACGCTCGTTGACATCAGATAATCTCAAAGCGGATATCGAGTTATATCACAATAATGTTTACAGCTACTTTCCCGCTCCGTAAACTTTCAAAACACAATTGTGGTTGTCATAATAAAGTGTCCCACGCCAATGAATCTTATTCCTGATTTAATTTATCGCCCGTGTTATATTTACACACCGTATACTTAGTATTGCTTAAGCGGATTTATGAACATTAGCTCAGATTTCTTACGCACAGATAAGAAGAATGGTGTTGGTGTTACATCTTTTAAAAGGCGTCTGCAAATATAAGCAGCTTTACACTTATGTCCTTCTAAGTAAAAGGGAAGCCGCTTCTTAAAAACAATAGAATGAATCAGACTTACTTTGATCTCTATGTCAAAATTCAAATTGGTAAACAAATGTCAAAGGTACTCACGCGCTATAACGAGGAGCGAGGAGAGGCGCGCGCGCTCCATGGCTGACACTGGCGAGTGGCGTCACTGCGTCCGCGCAGGTCGCGAGGGGAGTGGGCAGTCGCTGCTGCCATCGCAGCACAGTTACTCGCACGGGCGAGTTGATTTAGCAAACCAGTATTAGTGAATCCCTTCGAGAATACTTCCGCAGTCATGTAATCTTAGTAACTAAGAGCGTTAAAATTAATCCAATAATGTGAGAATTAAAAGTGGGCATCGAAAAGCTCTTTCTTTTTTATTTAACTAAAAATGTGTATTTATTCATCATCAGCCTATGATAGTCCACTGCTGGACGTAGGCCTGTCCTATTAACTATGCGTATAGACGCATTAGGAGGTAAATTTGCCCATAATCGCCACGCTGGGCAAGCGGATTGGCGATCGCAGTAATGTGTCCACTATGATGACGCTGCTGCCCATCATCAATCTTTAATCAAATATGGTCAGTGACACTTCAATCCCTTAGTCGACTCTTACGACACCCGCGGGAGGAGTTGGGGTGGTGACAAATGTATTCTTTCTGCCGTCACCACACGGTATTTATTGCTATATTGTATTGATAAAACAATAATTCCTAAAGACTGTTCATTTTACTAAGAGGACACTAAAAATCTCAAGTAAATATTTATTCTTTTTAGTACGGTCAAATCGTACATTAAACTCGCAAAACATGTAGTAAAGCTGCATTTTTGGTATGTTATTTAGACACCATAGGGCAGTATAAAACCACATTTTGCAAGCAAAAAAAAGTTGTGCTAGCTGCGTTATACGTGAAAAACTGTGAAATTTACTTTCTATTTTTAGTTTCTGATTTTTATAAAAAAAGCCTTACGTTTTTTGACAATATGTATCAGGTAACGTTTAAAGATGAATGAATTTGTAACAAGATGAGATAACATGCATTACCGTAGGTCTTATAGTTTCAGAGATTCGAGACTTCAAATAGTACCCTGTTTTGTAAACTTTGAGTTTTGCTAACGTTCTTGGTTTAATATCGCCTTACCTAATTATGCTACGAAAAACATGAAATAATTATCTTATAGCGCAATTAATATCCTTTCATTTAAGGGTAAAATCAGGTCAGTACACTTTGTAATTGAAACTAAAAACGTGAAATTCAAAAAGCAGGAGGTCCGCTATCTAAGTTTTTCATACAAATGGCAAGTCGTGTTGCAAAGCTGCAATTTTTGTATATTATAAAGGCTCTATAGGGATGTACGAAAATGCATATTACAGGTAGAAAAAAAAAGGATTTAGGTATAGGACGTGAAAAACTGAAAAAAAATCGGACTTTTTTTAGTTTTAGACGTTTAACTAAAAAACTATAACTTTTTGATACTAATTGCTATAAAACTATGAAAGAATATTGAATTTGAAAGGATTTGAGCTACCTTGCATTACCCTAAATTATATAGATTTAGAGATACGACATTTCAAAATGTGCCCTTCATTAAGTTAAGAAAATAAATGCATGTTTTGAAGCCTTGTATATCCCCAACTATAAGACTTACAGTAATTGTTTTTTCCTTTCAAATTTAATGTTCTTTCTTAGTTTTATAGCAATCAGTATCAAAAAGATAATAGATTTTTAGTTAAACATCAAAAACCAAAAAAAGTGCGATTTTTTTTCCGTTTTTTACGTCCTATACCCAAATTATTTTTTTGTTTTTCTTTTAATATGCATTTTCGTATATATCTATAAGGCCTTTATAATATACCAAAATTGCAGCTTTGCAACTCGACTTGCGATTTGTATGAAAAACTTAGATAGCGGGCGTCCTGCCTTTGGAATTTCGGGTTTATACTTTCAACTACAAAGTTCACAGACCTCATTTTACCTTTAAATTAAAGAATATTAAGTGCGCTATAAGGTCATTATTGCATGTTTTTCGTAGCATAATTAGGTGAGGCGATATTAAGTCGAAAACGTTAGCAAAACACAAAATTTTATCTAGTTTACAAAAAGGGGTACTTTTTAAAGTCTCGAATCTCCGAAACTATAAGACCTACGGTAATGCATGTTAGCTCAACTTGTTGGAAATTTATTAGTCTTTAAACGTTTATTTACATATGATATCAAAAAACGAAAGGTTTTTTAAATAAAAATCAGAAACTAAAAAATGACCGTAAATTTCGCAGTTTTTCACGTACTACCCAGCTAGCACAACTTTTTTTTGCTTGCAAAATATGGTTTTATACTGTCCTATGGTGTCTAAATAACATACCAAAAATGCAGCGATACTACTTGATTTGCGAGTTTAAGGTAAAATTATGTACGATTTGACCGTACTATTTAGCATATTTTATTTTTATTTGTGAAACATTATTTAACTAAAATTAGACAAATAATAATTCATGTCTCAATTCAATAAATTAATTCAGCCTTGTAGCCTAGTTGGTAGTGACCCTGCCTACGAAGCCGGAGATTCCGGGTTCGAATCCCGGCGAGGGAATTATTTGTGCATTTATTTATCACAAATATTTGTTCCTTGGTCACGGTTGTGTATGTATTTAAGTATCTATATGTATCTATATATTATATATATCGTCGCTTGGTACCCACAACACAAGCCTTAATTGTGCTTACCGTGGGACTAGGTCGACTTGTGTAAGATGTCCCAAGATATTTATTATTTATTAATTATATCGGCAACATTTTTAGACTACTGTTTGGCCACGAAAATTATGTTCTGCAAACTGCTTTTTGACACTTTATTACAACTAGTTGCAAACTATACACGTTTGAATTTTTTCAATGATTTATTTTTATTTTTCGTCTATCGTTTCTTAAGTGTACCTATCTTAACAATAGACCATTACCGCTATACACGGTGGAATTTAATCGGTGAACAGGAACCCATTTTTCTAATTCAGTAATCGATGGCGGTCACGTTTATGTAGTACTTAAGTGGAACCAAGTTTTTTTTAGCATAATTTTTTTTTATGTAGAAATTAAAATTTATTGTCACCCTACTAATGGTTTAGTCTGAAAAGTTTAATACCTCTTTTCAAACTATCAGCCATAGAAACTTAAAACATAAATGAGCAATAACCACTCACATGCTTTAATTTTTGCGATAGACTCTATTCCTGTGTAAAATAAGAGCGATGCATGACTGATAGTTTGAAAAGAGGTATTAAACTTTTCAGACTAAACCATTAGTAGGGTGACAATAAATTTTAATTAAAGTTTAATTTCAACATAAAAATTTGTTATGCTAAAAAAAAACTTGGTTCCACTTAAGTACTACATAAACGTGACCGCCATCGATTACTGAATTAGAAAAATGGGTTCCTGTTCACCGATTAAATTCCACCGTGTATAGGTAGGATGAATATGAAGACAATTTTATGAATGTCGTCTTTTTAAACAAATTAATGTCTGACCCTTATTAAGGTGCGGTTAAACTAAAAGAGCATTCGCTGTTCTAACCTCCCACTCTACGAAATTCGATCGGTACACAAAACGTGACTGGTTGATTTCGTAGAACGGGCACTAGAACAGCGAATGCTCTTCTGGTTTAAGCGCACCTTTATGTGCCCTTGCCAAATCAGACCAAAACAACCGGCGAGAGATATTATGTCTTCGATACAATATTTTCTGTAAATATTGCCGCTAACTTGGCCCATACGATCAAATTGCCTGCCAAGCAAGGACGTTCTTCCCGAAATTGTTTTTTTTTTAATGATTTTCTACTCGGGCACATACTCTTCTACGACAGCATGACAGTATTAGGACTGCGGTAATGTCATTACTATCATATTTTAGGTACCTTTTGTGGGCCACCAAATTGAAAAATTCCATACTTTTTTAGTGAAACGACTTAAAGTTCAATAGCCAATTTTTAGGTATGCATCTAAGATTTCTGTATTTAGACTTCGGTGAATCTTCAATCATATTATGACACTCTCTAAATTGACTGATGATTTAGTATAACGTCGACTTGAAATTTCCTAAATATTTGCAATCTTTCACAGTGAATATTGTTCTGTACATCATTGTGCAGCATCAATTTACGATTATAAAAAAACCGGCCAAGTGCGAGTCGGACTCGCGCGCAAAGGGTTCCGTACCATTATCAATTTATTATTAAAAAAATACAGTTAAATCAACCTATCTCAAAAACTATAGGAGATAATTTAATCAAACCAAAAATCGTTGATAGAGTTTATTAATGTGATAACATATATTTTTTTTTAATTTTATATCGCGTACATAGTTTAAAAAATAGAGGGGGGGACACATTTTTCAAACTTTGAGAGCTGATATCTCGAAAACGATTTGCTTAAATAAAAATGAGATTTATAAACCTTCATATCATTTTCAAAGACCTTTCTATTAATACCCCACATGCTTATTAAGGTCCTAATTTATTAGTTGCAGATATTTTAACACATGATACTGTACATTAAAATAATTAACTTTAAACATAAATTAAGAAATCTTTTCATGTTACTTTTTTGAATTCATTTTCCTAACAAAAAAAAAATTATAATTTCGTCTAAAAAAATCATCATGTGCATTATCACATGACACAATAACACTGCCTGTCATGCCATCAAACGACACAATCCAATGGAAAATAACATGACATTGACAACCAAGTATTTAATTTATCGACGTGAAGTGGCCAGTTCCAGTTAAATGGTACGTAAAAAAGGTACTAAATCTGTTCAATGAGTTTTTATTTAATAATCACATAAACAGGGTGTTTTTACGTAGCAAATTTGTTTTTCCGTTTTCTCCAAAAAAACATCGTAAAAGCTATAATGTTTCACGGTTTAATTACTCCAGAGACCGAGTACTATCAGCTGTAAAAATATCTGCATCTAATAAATTAGGACCTTATATACTACTAAAAAAAAATTTCCATCCCTCAGTTACATGTATGGAGGGCCCCCACCCCAATGGTTTTTTTTTACAATTTAGTATCATAATCCTGTAGCGGTTCATACAACACATATCCTTAATAAATTTCGTTACTGTAGTATTTATAGTTTCCGAGTAAATCGGATGTGACAGACGGACAGACGGACAGACAGACAGACGGACAGAATCCGAATCTTATAGATTCGTCATGTCCGTCTGTCCGTCTGTCTGTCTGTTCCGTTTTTGCCATTTTGGCTACGGAACCCTAAAAATGAAAATGTCTTATCAGATATAGTAATGGATACTTGAAAAGCAAACATGTAGCAATTGAAAAAGATGGCTTTGCTAATTTCATGGCTGTTATCTGTTCATCAATCGGTGAATTTAAAATCGATGTTTAATAGACGTTTAAGTGTGTCCTCTTAGTAAAATGAACAGTCCTTACCTTAGTTTTGCAGTTAGAAATTAGAAATAAAGAGAGATTTTATGGTAGGTACCAATAGCGGTATGTTTCATTGACTATGCAAAAGCTATTGACTGCATCAGTTGAAGGGAAATGTCTTGAATCACGGGATGGGACCGGATTACCTAATTTTCCTTGTGTGGAACCTGTACCTCAACGGCACTTCTATGATACGACTAGAGGACACCGGGTCAGAACCTTTCCAGACCAGCCGCAGGGTCAGACAAGGCTTTATTATCTCACCCCAACTGTTTAAACCAGTGGGCGAACACAAATCACGAGAAAGATTCTAGAGGAATGTGATGAAGGCGGTATCGGTACGGGTTGGAATCCTCCAACCCGTACCGATACCTACCGCGTGAGGTATCCACCTCACTAATAATTTATGTTTTGCAGGTAATCCTAATAGGGTCTAGTTTTCATTTCTGGAACTAGGCTAGTTTCTGCAAAAAAAATAATCACAACCTTTTACGCCGTGTATAAAGTCGAAAATAAATACGCGACGTCTGTGAGATTCCCACCTCGTCAGTTAATGGTTAAGAAGTGAGCGTGGAGTATGTGAGTATACCCTGTTTAAAAATCGGGCTAAGATCAAGTTCATGTTTAGGGATCGGGTGGGCATTATGCATCTAAAGGGGGAGCTACTCGATCTCGACACGGTAAACCAATTTGTCCATCTTGGATTTTTGATATCAACTTTCGGTGACTCTGAGAGTGACGAGGTTGTACGAAGAGCCCAGATTGCAAAGGCAGCTATGTAGAGGCTGGACCAAAACTGGAGGAGCACAGGAATTAGTCGAAGAACCATAGTAAAACAAACTGCTCTTGTGCAACACTGCAGAAGCTTAGATTCGAAGCAGAATTGACGCATGCGAAACACCACATGTTGGCAAAAATTTGAGGAATCCCTTAGACAACTATTAATCTCTCGATCCTGGGTGAATTGGCTATGTAAAGTTTTCTGAAGGTATGAATATTATATTTTTCCCTGATAGCCGTCGTCTTACGGTTCAAGAAAAGGCGGTTCTTTTATTATTATGTCCTATAATTTGTCAGCAATCTCTTTTTAAGTAAGTCTGCGTTAGTTAAACTCACAGCGCTAGTTCATGAGAAGCATATAAGTGCACCAACCTCCAAGACGGGACTCGAACCCACCTGTCTATGTCAGATTTCGCGGCTGATACCTAGACCACTTGGTCACCCAGGCTTATTAGACATTGAAAGTTAAAATTTCTTAGGTAAATGCAATCCCTTATAAGGCTAGACGTCTTTGACCACCTTGGACGTTTTTCCTTTGGTTTACACTTTAAAAATACAAATCAAATAATTTGTCCAATCAAATCAAATTTGTTCTATAAACAAACAATGTTCATATGTCGTGTGAGGGAGTTGCAATGCGCTCTTCTGAAACTTTATATAATGACGATTTCGGCAAACAATTTGCTCGCGCGTGTTAGTTAAAATACAATACAAAACTCTTTATTGCACACTCTTCCAGACAACCTTTGGGTAGAGGAGACACGATTACAAAATTTTGGTGGTGAAGAAAATGGAAAATATATAGTTCAAAAATGAATACCAACAACGCAAACAAAATTTCAATAGACTTATATACATAAATTAATGTAATCATATATAGGTACATACATATACCAGCTACATATATCAATATAATATATTGTACAGCTACATATACAATATAAGCATACCAAGTAGAGGAAAATACCTAATAGTGCCAATCATATTTAAGAACAATGTGCGCAAATTGCGACAAGTTGCGAAGGTTTTTTCACCCAGGACACGTGAAAACCAATGACGTTCATTGAGACGACAAGGTGTTGGAAATTATCTATTACATACAACAATATCGTCAGTTGAAAACCAAAACTCGCTAAGTAACAAATACCTACTTGAATAGAGATCGTATCTCAGTTCTAATTCAATACTGACATACGAGTATGCTAAGAGTAGTGCCAGTTTATATATATAGTTTTGTTTGTCAACTTACGATATGTTTAAACTAAGTACCCACTGACCTTAACCCTTAGAGACATGTACCGACTTTAAGCAAATTACGTAGGTTAATTTACTTTACTATGAATAGTTTTTTCGATTAAATTTAAACAGTTGTAACTTCCAGTTAGGTTGACATCTAAAAGGCATTGTTTGTTTGTTTCGTGCTCACTCAACTAATGAGAACCCTAGGTATATAGAACCATGGCAAAATAACAAGTAGTAAGGAATGCCTTACAATTTGATTTATAACGTTATTTTGATATAGTTACTGAGTGGTCTAGGGTAGGTAGCAATTGGTTGACAAATGACTGTACCTACACGAAAGCCAAAACAACATTCCGCGTTGAACCTAAGTTGTGATGATAAGGTTCAAATAAGGTCAGTGTGGGTAAGTCCGGCATATTTTATTTGTAAGGAAAGTCCGTCTTATATTGTTGAGTTAGGGGTGGAATTCAAATTCAAATTATTTATTGCGATTCATGTCAGTTGGTAGACGGACTTTCCTGATAGACGATCTTACCCGCATTGACCTTACTTCAAATTCTATTGAAATATATGTGGTTGCCTGGAAAAGGGTTAAGAGTATAGTTTCAGCGCAGATATTCTTCTATAGTTCGAAGGCCAAATGAATGCTTCTGCTTATACTTACTACTGCTTACCTACTCTACTTTTCGTTTCGATTATGGTTGTGGTCTTTCTAGATTGTGTAAATTTTATACAGGCGGTAACTTTAACCAGGTATATGATTCATTAATCAAGAGTTTTTTTAATTCATATTTTGGATTATGATTATTGGAATTATTTTGGATTGGGATGAATATAAGCAAAGCTCATTTAACTTGTTATGTCCTATGCTAAGCTAACCAACATACATTAATATGTAGGTACCTATATGTAAATAATATTTACTTAGAATAAAAATATTAGCCACACAAAATTACTTGGCCCTCAATGTGCCTCAATGTAATGAAAATGAAACACACTCGAGTACACGCTCGTTGACAGGTAATTTTCAGAGCGGATGTCATTACTGTCATAATAATAATAAAACAAAAATAAATATTATACAACATTAGGCACAACTACGGTATTCTTCCTTTCGCAGAATTTAATTTCGCCGAATATAAATTGCCAAGCAACTTTTCTACCTACACACTTGGCATACAAACATTTACCAAATTTATTATTTACTTTCATTTCGCTGGATTTTTATTTACCAACGCGAAAGATGCCCGTGACCCTGCGATACGTTTCTGTTACTGGTAACTGGGTGCTTAGACAAGTTGCCATTTGCTATCGCTTAATCGTCAATCGTAAGCGAAAGGCAGCTAACTGTCTTTGTCGCACTAATATGAACGAGTGACAGAGAGGGAAAACTACGATACGCTAGCGCTAGCGATTGGAAACTTGGCTAAGCATCCTGATCTTTCAGCGAAATGAAATTGTGCGATATACTGGTTGGAAAGTGGTATTCTGGTTAAAGATATTTATTTACTCAAAAGAAATATACATTTCACTTAATGAGTAATTTTATGCAAATACAAAATGATAATTCGTGAGCGATTACTTGTAACAAAACACAATTAAAAGTTAATACAAACGAAGGTTAAAGACGCACTATTACATATGTTCGCCATTCTTAGGTAATAAGTACACATACATTAGGCTAACAGACAATAAGTACAATTATAAACTTTGCGGTAGAAAATGAAAAAAAAAAAAAAAAAAAAACAGGTAGAATTGTATTTTGTATTGTCCCGAAGCAGCCCTATCAACGGTCAGTTGCTGCGCTAGAGATAAGACATTGCCATTGCAATCTATTAATCAGGGGCGTATTTAGGTAACGGGAATTAAATTCAAGGTGTGGGTTTTTAGTTTTTTTTTTTAAGTTTCTATATTTGTCACATCTTTAATATCTCTAGGAAGATCGTTGTACATACGCGCACCTCGGTATGTTATATTATTATTGCCGAAGTTTTTAGTTCGCGGGAACGATAATGATAAGTTATCTGCATTTCGGAGAGCTCTTTTGCCACTTTCTTTATTTGTTTTAAATGATATTTGACAGTGTATTTTTTTGTGTATAATGTTTTTTATTAATATGATAGTATTATAAAAAAGAAGTTGATTGATGCTCATGAGCTTAGTTTTGGAATATACTGTTTGAGTAGGCGTTAAGTAATCTAAATGAAAAAGTTTCTTTATTAATTGATTTATTTATTTATTTATAATTTATTTTGAATTATTTGTATTTCTTTAAGATTAGTTTTGCAGGCGGTTCCCCAAATTTCAATAAGATAGTTTAAATGTGATTTAACTAGTGAATTATAAATATTGTATCGGACTTGAAGAGGAAAGCAATTGACAATATTTCGCATGGAAGCCAGTATAGAAGATAATTTAGATTTAATTTGTTTTATGTGTGCTTTCCATGTCAGGCCTTCATCCAGTATTAATCCGAGGCATTTTTCTTGTGGCGATTGATTGATAGGGGTACCATTAACAGAAAGTGGATTGTGGCTGGGGTATTTTTTGTTTTTAGTTTTAAATATTATATAAGATATTTTCGATGCATTAATTGTGAGCAGATTATACTGGAACCAAGTATGAAAAGTGTCTAGATCTTCTTGTGCTAACGTAACTATGTCATTTATGGAGCTACCGTAATAGAAAATGCACGTGTCGTCCGCGTAAAGTGATATTTCACCATGTAGCTTACTTAGAGTACTTATGTTGTTAATATAAATATTAAACAGAAGTGGTCCTAATATTGATCCCTGTGGGACGCCGCATTTGATAGGTTGTGCTGTACTTTTGTAATTTCCTATTTTAACAACTTGGTATCGATTTGAGAGATACGACGTTAGTAATTTATGTACGGTGCCTACTATTCCAATGCTTTTAAGTTTGTTTAAAAGGATTGAGTGACTTATTGTATCAAACGCCTTTGTTAGATCAATAAATACACCTAGGACTAGGTTTTTTGCATCGATACTTGATCTGATTTTAGTTATTAAATCTATAGTGGCAGATAGTGTGTTCGACTTTGGGCGAAAGCCGTATTGACGTTCAAACAGGTAATTTATTTTATTCAAATAATCTTCAATGCGATTGTAAACGACCCTTTCAAATATTTTTATTCCTAAAAAATACTTTCAGCGACAATTTAGAGAACTTTATAAATACAATTACTAGTACGTTGCTGCTGAATAAATGTTCGTAATAAATAACTACTTGGACCACCAAGTAGTTACTCGTCATAAAATCATCACGTCAATAGTCGTATTATCTTAGGTGCATTCAGACCAAACGAGCATTCGCTATTCTAACCCCCTACTCTACGAAATGCGATCGTTACACAAAACGTGATTCGTTGATTTCGTAGAGTGGGGGATAGAATAGCGAATGCTCGTTTGGTCTGAATGCACCTTTAACAGCTTCACAAATGCATGATCAGATATCTTTAGTTGCATGCGTTTATGACCTTTTGAGACTAATCCCCAATTTTTCATACCAAAAAAAACCATTTCGAACATTTCACTATTTCATTATACTATTGTATTGTATAAAGGCGTTAGTGAAATATTTTTAGACGATAGCTATAAAATAAAGAAATAAATATAATATTTGCATGTTTGGGTCTATTATATTATACCTATAACTATAAACGTTTCACACTTGACCTAATTGTATAGAGACATCTAAAGGTGCATTTAGACCAAACGAGCATTCGCTTATTCTACCCCCCACTCTACGAAATCAACGAATTTCGACGAATCACGTTGTGTAAGGGTCTCACCAAACTAGTCGACGCCGTTTCGGCTGATCGCGTACGGAAAAAGCTTTATGTCAACGCAATAAGAGCGAGGACATCGTAAATCGGCTCGGCTCACGCGAAACGACGTCTTTCGACGGGAAAACGGCGTTTTGCCGTAAAGCTGTTCGCATTCGTACGACCCCGTTTGCAGCCTAACGCACACGTTCGCATTCGTAAATCTCCTAATACCGCCGTACGGTGCCGGAAAGAGTTGAACGGCTCCGATCACGGCCGAGTACCTGCGATAAGCACCGGTCAGAGCTGGCGGACGGAAGCCGTTCAGCGTCTTCGACGGCCGAACATAGCTGACGACGGCCGAAAAGAGCCGATGACGGCCGAAGTAGCTACTGATGCGTTTGTATTTATTCATTTGAATTATTACCCACATTAAAATCTGCAATAGATCTGACAACACGAAGTAATACTGTCGTAATCATACACGTCTGTTCAATTTCAAACTAGTTTCTATCAACTAGTCTCCAAAAATAAGATTTACGATTGCCGATCACCCGCTGTCCTATCTAACTGTTCGTCGGACTCGGCGGCTGTACGCGTGCTGTCGGACGTCTCGACGGCAGGACGGAGCACGGAAGAGCCGACCGCCGCTTTACAACTGCTACCGCAGGCGATCGAGCGTTTCTACGGCCGCAAGGAGGATGAGACTGCTTAACGCAGGTGTTCAACCGCGGAGACGGTCGATCGGCTAAATGCGAATAGTGTGGTGTAAAACACTCGGCGAAAGCCGACTCCGCGTCGATTGGTTTGGTGAGACCCTAAATGTGTACTGTGTGGTACTGTAACGAACGAATTTCGTAGAGTGGGGGCACAGAATAAGTAATGTGGGGGATATAATGGTTTGGTCTAAATCGTCGGCTGACAACCAAAGCTCACTATAAAAACTGTCACTACTCTTAGCAACCTCTTATGTCAGTATTGAATCAGAACTTAGATACGATTTCTATCTCAAGTACTTAGGTGTTTGTTACTTAATGAATTTTGGTTGTCAACCGACAAAATGCACCATAACATATTATTAAGAATTGTGTATGCAATGCACTGAAATACAAGACTATGATTGGTTAACATATTTATAAAGCCGAGTAGGTATACAATGACTGAGGACGTGCGTAGGTTTGATTCTCATGTATTTGTTCAGTTGCGTTTGTGTGTGTCGTAATGTACATACTAATTAGTTTATTGAGTTTTTTTAAGTAAATAAAAACAATAAGTTTAACCTTATAAACTTTTTTAACAGATCAAGGATCATGGGTACCTACTAAAAAAAACCCGTATGTACCCAGCTAAATCCTTTTAATTTTAAATGAATATCTACTTTACGTCTAAAGTATGATGGATGTATTTTATTTTACTATAGACTTTTGACGACAAGTGCGAATTATTGTATGTTAATTCGTTGACACGACAGCAATTTGCCGAAAAAACCCTGCCAAGCTCGAATCGGACTCGCTTTCCCAGGGTTCCATACATTTTTTTTATCGTCTTATGTTTGACCGCTTTCTTTTATTGCTTGTTATGCAATATTGTATTTAGGACATTTTTGAGCAGTTTTAAAAAAGTTTGCAGATACACAATTATTAGTGCTAAATGTGGGAGTTACAGTTTCTGTTGCCAATTGCCATGCTTTTTAAATTATATATTCAATTATTGATTGTTTATTTACAATAAATACTTTATAGATTAATTTTGTAGATATTTTCATAAATAATGGTAACAAAATAGGAAAATGAAATAGTAATTTGTCAATCTGTCTTAATTGTTTACAAGCTTTTTGAGAACTGCTTGCTTGCTTGCTCTGTAAGCTTGTTGTCTTTTGTAAGCTTTTACGAAGCTAAACTTCCATAAAGATAAGTAGATCTAATTTTATTTAAAATAGTAACTGGTAATTCACGGATTTCATATTGCTCCCTCTTCTGACGTTACAATACTTGGGCTATAGCTATAACTATAAATTAAATATCATTGCTTTTTGGAATGTCTACATTGTTAATTAGTACCCCTTTGAGAGTCGTGCATTTAAACCCTTTTCTGCGCAATGTATCTTACAATTTACATATTTTTTTAACGCAAAATTTGTATTTTTTTAAAGACGGATTTTTTTGCCTTATGATATGGCGAGGCTATGCTATGCAATGTGGCGTGTGGTGACGGCAGTAAGAATACATTTGTCAACACCCCAACTCCTCCTACGGGTGTCGTAAGAGTCGACTAAGGGATTGAAGTGCCACTGACCATCATTTGATAAAATATTGATGATGGGCAGCAGCGTCATCATAGTGGACAC
>JALPQI010011471.1:0-29487 GCA_025490895.1 Thaumatotibia leucotreta | reverse complement strand
TGTAATAAGGCTGGATATATGTTCGGAAATGGTGTGTTTTTCATGTGATATTTGTTGGGTAGAGTCTAAACTAGTAATTATCCACGTCTTCACTTTGTTATATAAGGACTCTACATTTTCATTTTCTTCAAGTTTCGTTTCATTTATTTTATTGCTCAAGATTTATATTAACTGTTCTTTTTCTTCAGGTGTATTAAGCTTTGATATATTATTTTTAAATTTTGATCTACTTTTTTTTGGTAGAGATATCTTCAGCGTGCTCCTTACTAGTCTGTGGTCGCTAGGATACGTTAAGTTTGAAATTACTTCTAGGTTGGAGATGTTTTCTTTTTTGTTAGATAATATATAATCAATTTGACTTTTTCTTTTCTTAGGCGACAGCCAAGTCCACATAGTTTTTTTGTTCTTATTGAATAGACTATTTGTCACATATAGTTCATTCTCCCAACAAAACTGAAGTAATCTTTCTCCTCTTTTATATCTGTTTCCATAGCAATATTGACCCAGTATTCTTTCTTCCCCTGGTATTGACTGCCCGATACGGGCATTAAAGTCGCCTAATATAAGTTTTTGATTATTATATTTGCTATGTGAGTTCTGTAAGAGGTTATAGAAGTCATCAATTTCTTGGTTGCTTGAGTCGGCAGTTGGTGCATGTACTTGAACGAGTGTAAGCTTTGATTTGTCGAATTTGAGATTTAAAATACAGATGCGTTCTGACACTCCGATAAAGCTCTCTATATTTTGCTTGTATTCCTTTTTTATTAGGAATCCAACGCCATATTGACCTTTTGTTTCCCCAAAATAACAAAAAATATGTTTATCTTCTTATTATATTCATTTCTTCTTATTTCGGATAGTCCTATAATATCATATTTAATTTTTGAAATAGCTCTCTTGAAGTCTAAAAGTCTTTCTTCAGATAGTAGAGATTTTGCATTGTAGGTACATAATTATGTAGAGATTTTGCAGTGGAGGTGGAGGGTTGTAGTCTTGATCCCCCGCGGTGACTGGCCGTATTGGGAGATGTAGAGATTGTAGAGGGGCATTCTTCACTCGTTTTTTTGACGACTGGCTGGTCTCTGTAGAGCAGGATTCAGGCATTATTTTTTGCGGTGCATTATTCATATAGGAAGTTATATTATACGTTTTATTTTTCTTTGGCACCTGTTTAACACTGCTGCTGGTAGCTGTGTTATTTTGCTGATCGGGCGACTCAGACAGGTTTCGTTTTTGATTTCGAGTTTCAACATTTTCAATGCTAGGGCTTCCTGGTAATATTATTATCTTATCGTAGCGCAATGCAGCATTCTTTCCCAGTTTTCGTTGTTTTTTCAACATCTTCCTGTAGTTTCTTACGTTTTTCCATAACTTCTTGTGGAAAGTCTTCTTTTATGTTGATGCGTAAGCTTTTAAGACTATGTTTTTTATTTAAAATTTCTATTTTTCGTCCCATTGTTGTTAATGTTACAAGTAAAGGCCTAGTTTTGCTTCCTTTTTTGCCAAGTCGTCTCACCAGTTCTATTTCAGACTTTTCAATGTCTATGCGCATATTATTTTTTATGCAATATAAATGTATTTCTTGCAGGCTATGGTACCCGCGTTCGGTCTCCTCTACTCCATAGAAAATAAGATTTTTCTTTCTTGATTGTTTTTCAAAATAATCGATTGTTTTTTGCTGGTTTATAATTTTTGTTTCCATATCGTTAGTTTTCTTTTCCAAAATTGAGAATTTTTGGTTGATGTTGTCGTTTATAGTTTTAGTAATTGTTTCTTGCATGTTTTTTATATCTTGTTGTTGGTGGTGGAGGTCTTCTTGAATTTTTTTAAGCATTTCCTTGATATCTTCCATATTTCGACGCTTATCTAAAACAACTCGGTATCTCGAAATAGTCCGTTTTGCAATTAACTATAAAACTAGGCGCAGAATACGCTAAAGTTTATCGTGACTAAGACTCCCGTGTTCTAGTTCAAAATTTTACCCCTGTGGCAGCATTGTGCCGTTATGCCATTGGTGGAGAGTCGAAGCCATTTTATCTGCAAGACCGGCCATAGGCCAGTTGAACCACAGAAATTGACGCCGTCACTGCGTTTGTTTGTAGACTAACGGCACATCTCGAAATTATACAACTCTAGAACTTAAAGTTTATGTAAAACAGTGGCATAATTGGAAATAGTTCAGTGGAACATTGGTAACTTGTTGTGCAATACATAGTTATTCGTGGATGGCGCATTATCCGTGAAACAGTTGGTACACATGTTATAACTTAATAGGAAATAAGCGAGTGTTGTCGAAAATAATGAAAGTTGACTTGTTTACCTAATCGAAATGAGCTTTTATACTACATAAAAATAAGTTAATTTAGGGTATTCTATACGAATTCAGGACATGTTCATTATAATTTTGCAACTAATAATTTGATTCAAAACGAGTACAGTCACCATAAACGATAAATAACTATAACAATGTTCAGTAATTTATAGTATTATATTTACATATATAATATTACTGAACATTATAACCGAGATACCGACCCGGGTATGTCGTTAAACTACGTCCAAAACCACCGGTGGATGGGCAGCAGCAACCCTGTAATGCGATATACTAAACTGCGATCGCCAACCCGCCTGCCAAGCGTGGCGATTATGGCATATTATACCCCCTATGAGAAGTGCAAACAAAAAATGGCCCCAAGGTTCCGGCGACTCCCGGTGCTCTGGCTTTGGTAGCGGTCAGGGCACTGGCGGAGTCAGGGGTGCGAAGAATCTCCGGCGAAGATCCGGCTACCACCACCGACAACCTTTGGCCCTGGCAACACTTTACATGTGCACACTACGGACAGACGAGAGATTGGCTGAG
This sequence comes from Thaumatotibia leucotreta, assembly GCA_025490895.1. Classification (NCBI taxonomy): domain Eukaryota; kingdom Metazoa; phylum Arthropoda; class Insecta; order Lepidoptera; family Tortricidae; genus Thaumatotibia; species Thaumatotibia leucotreta. Next base: position 26,627 of record JALPQI010011471.1, on the reverse strand, counting down.
CTTGAGGAAGACCTGAGCAGGTTACGATGGGACGTTATTGGGCTATCGGAAGTCCGAAGAGAGGGTGAGGACACGATAACCCTCAAGTCCGGTAACCTGCTCTATTTCCGGGAGGGCGACCAACAGTCCCAGGGAGGTGTCGGGTTACTCGGGTTCCTCGTCTACAAGCCCCTCGTGAGCAACGTGGTGAAGATCGAGAGTGTGTCGACTAGGGTGGTGTACCTTATACTCAGAGTATCCAAGCGGTACTCGTTGAAGGTCATACAGGTCTACGCTCCGACTTCTTCACATTCCGACGAAGAGGTAGAAGCTGTGTATGAGGACATATCAAAAGCCATGCACAGTCCTGAAACCTACTTAACCATCGTTATGGGGGACCTTAACGCGAAATTGGGCAAGCGAAATGATGATGAGCTGAGACCACTCTACCCACGCCTCACGGCTATTTGGGGTTGGGTCTCGTAATCACCGGGGTCACTTACTAGCCAGTTTTATGGAGAAGGAGGGACTCTACATGATGAACTCCTTCTTTAAGACGCGAGAACACAGGAAGTGGACCTGGATGAGCCGAGATGGTGCAACGAAAATCGAGATTGACTTTATCATGTCGACTAAGATCCATATATTTAATGATGTCTCTGTGATCAACGCGGTTAAAACCGGAAGCGATCACCGCCTTGTAAGGGGCATATTAAATATAAGCGTCAAGCTAGAGCCATCTCGATTGATTAAGTCTACGCTCCGACCAGCACCGATCCAACTCCAAAACCCCGAGAGCTTCCAGCTCGAACCGCAAAATCGTTTCGATTGCCTACCCAGGGACGTGGATGTGGGTGAGTATAACGACGGGTTTGTGGCAGCTGTCCATTCCACTGGGTCAAAGTTCTTTAAGACCCAGCGGAAGAAAGGCAATAAGAGGCTCTCTGATCCAACTCTAAAGCTCATGAAGGAAAGGAGTGAGATGGTTCTACAATCCCCAGAAGATGCCACATCATATCGCCAGCTCAATAGACAAATCTCCAAGTCGATCACCCGCGACATACGCCAATTTAATACCCACCGAATTAAAGAGGCTATTGACCGGAACAAAGGCTCTAAAGTTTTTGCGAGAGATTTGTCTATTGGTCAGAGCTGGCTTGCGAAGCTGAAGACTGGGGACGGTAGGATCGTTTCATCCAAACCTGAGCTTTTGAGTGAGATAGAGAGCTTTTACGGACAGCTGTACATATCAACACAAAGACCCATCTCCAATTTAGCTAACGACCCACGAGCTAAATTGACTCGACACCATACCGAAGATATACCGGACGTCAGCCTGTACGAGATTAGGATGGCTCTCAAACAACTCAAAAACAATAAGGCACCAGGCGATGACGGAATAACAGCCGAACTCCTAAAGGCGGGTGGGAAACCAGTCCTTAGGGCCCTTCAAAAGCTATTTGATTCCGTCATCTTTAGAGGCAAAACGCCAAAGGCATGGAGCAGGGGTTTGGTGGTGTTGTTCTTCAAAAAGGGTGACAACACCCTGTTGAAGAATTACAGACCCATCACACTTCTGAGCCATGTCTATAAGTTATTTTCGAGAGTCATCACAAACCGTCTCACACGCAGGCTCGACGACTTCCAGCCTCCTGAACAAGCCGGTTTCAGAAAAGGTTTCAGCACCGTAGACCACATACACACGCTCCGTCAAGTTATAAAAAAGACCGAGGAGTATAACTTGCCCCTCTGCTTAGCGTTTGTGGACTACGAAAAGGCCTTTGATTCGATCGAGACGTGGGCTGTACTACAGTCTCTCCAGCGGTGCCAAGTAGACTACCGGTACATCGAAGTGCTGAAGTGCCTGTACGAAAACGCCAATATGTCAGTTCGCCTCCAGGACCGGAACTTGAAACCAATTCCATTGCAGCGAGGAGTAAGACAAGGAGATGTTATCTCTCCTAAATTGTTCACCGCTGCACTGGAAGATGTTTTCTAGTTCTGGAATGTAGGGGATTTGGCATTAACATCAATGGCGAGTACATCACACCTTCGGTTTGCCGACGATATAGTAGTCATGGCTGAGACCATGGAGGACTTAAGTACTATGCTCGATGATCTCAGTAGAGTCTCTGAAGATGTTGGTCTTAAGATGAACATGGACAAAACGAAGATCATGTCGAACGTCCATGTGATATCAACTCCAGTGAAAGTAAGAAACTCTACACTCGAAGTTGTTGACGAATATGTATACCATACCTGGGACAAACTTTCCAGCTGGGTAAGTTCAACTTCGAGAAGGAGATCAATCGTCGAATCAGACTGGGTTGGGCGGCGTTCGGGAGACTACGCAATATCTTCTCGTCCAATATACCGCAGTGTCTCAAGTCGAAAGTCTTCGACCAGTGTGTGTTGCCAGTGATTACTTACGGATCTGAAACGTGGTCGTTCATTATGGGACTCATTAGGAGGCTCAGAGTCACTCAACGAGCGATGGAGAGGGCAATGCTCGGGGTTTCTCTGCGAGATCGCATCAGGACTGACGAGATCCGCAGAAGAACGAAAGTGACTGACATAGCCCAAAGAATTACAAGAAGTTACAAAATTACACCCATTATCTTGTCTTATAAACTTAAATATGCCATTATAATCTGTAAAGTTTTATTATTATTATGACGCATGTCATTTTAGACCAATATTGTCCATATAAAAAAATTGTATTTAAACATTAAAACGAAATAAGTTACTATTCTTTATAAATGTTTTTAGAATATTTGTCTTAATGACAAATAATCCGCTATTGTTCATAAGAAAAAAATAAAATCTTGATATTTTTTCTATTGTGACTTTAATGCACATAAACAAATTCTTATTTTGAGTTACGACTCGATTTTATGCTGGCACAAGTCTAAGTTGTGTGTTTTAATGAGTTTTTTTTGTATTGATTATACGGTTTATTAATTTTATTTTTATTATTTCGCATTCTCAAATAAAAAAGGATGCTATGGCTTAAAGAAGATTTCCAATTGGTTATTGTAATAAAAAGTTATGAGTAATTATTTTTTGTGTTTTTTTAAAAGCTCTCTCCTGAAAAAACACACATTTTGAGATACCGAGTTGTTTAAGATAAGCGTCGATTTGTTTTCAATGCCCTCTAGTGGCGAATAGCGGTATTAAGATGTAGATAGTGCGACTTGGTGAATCAGTTGCGTGAGCGCAGCATATGCAGTTACAGTTATACAGTGGATCCGCTAGATGGCAGTATTATCAATATGAATCATGATTTCTGGTTGATGAGCACATTATTATTTATAGGTTATGTTGTTATTTTTTTTTATTGCACCAATCACTAAATTTATTTATATCTTTTCACTAGGTCTTGATACTAAAATTGATATTTTTTATATTCAGTGTTATTTGTTTTGTTTAGTCCACTACAATTACACTTTTTGTTTCCCAGACTTTACAGTTCTTTGGGCCACTGTAGTTGCACTTTCCTTTGCAATTTACACAATGCTCGCACACTTTTAGCGTCCCTGCACTAGGTTAATACCTCACTTTTTGACTATAAACACTTTTTATATTTTTAATTTACGAAATACTATGGAGCCGAAGTTACTACGGACACAGTAGCGCCCTCTTTGCCTATATCGCAACGAAAATATTGCAATCATTACAATATACGGCATAAAAATTAAGCTCCATCGATTCAATTGATTAAAAGTTGGGTTAAGAAATTCGAAAAGACAGGTTCAACGTTACAACATCCACGATCCGGCCGACCTAGGAGGACATCAAGAGATCCCGAAAATGTGGAACGTGTAAGAGCGTCTGTTCGTGAACAACCCAGACTCTCTGCTCGAAAGCGGTCTAGCGTCTTAAATGTGCCCAGAACGTCTTTAAACCGCATTCTTCATAAAGATTTACGTTTTCATCCGTACAAAATCCAAATGGTACAGGCATTAATGCCTCAAGATCACGGTACCAAGGCTGCAGTTTGCCAACGAAATGCTAGAGAGGTTTACCAGCTTTAAAAACATTTTTTTCTCAGACGAGGCACACTTCCACCTTAACGGGGATGTCAACAGACAAAATTGCAGGTATTGGAGTGACAACAATCCAAAATTGAAGCATCAAAAACCCCTGCATTCACCCAAGGTTACTGTATGGGCAGCTTTGTCAGCAAGAGGCATTATTGGACCCTACTTCTTTGAAGACCAAAGAGGACGCACTGTTACAGTGAATACAGAGCGGTATATTGTCATGTTACAAAACTTTTTTGCTCCTTCGCTACAGGATTTTGATGGTTTTAATCAACAATCGTGGTTTCAGCAAGACGGGGCAACATGTCACACCTCCAATAACTCATTGAGTGCAGTTCGAGAAATTTGCGGCCAAAAAGTGATATCCAAAAGAGGTGACATTAACTGGCCTCCTCGCAGCCCGGACCTGTCCCCAATGGATTTTTTTCTTTGGGGGTACCTTAAAAGTAAAGTTTTTGAGACCAACCCAGTGTCTGTTGAGGAATTGAAGCAACGTATTCGCGAAGAAATGCAAAACATTTCTCGGAACACTTGTCAGGCCGTCACTGAAAATTTTCGCTCCAGGTTACAGCAATGCCAAAATAATGAAGGAACACAAACATATGGATGATGTAATTAAAAAAAAAAAGTTCCCTGTTTGTGTGTTTTCATAATTAATAAACGGTTTTCATCTGGTGTAATTAGTTTTCATTTTGATTTGGTTTGAAATGTAAAATAACTTATGGTCCACCCTGTACATACGCAGGTTTTATCATTAATTTGACCATCAAAACAAGTGCTAGCTTGGCCTAAATCTACCAATCAAATGCTGGTAAACGAAGATCAAGTTAAGTCGGTTAAGTCGAATGTTTTACGGGAAGATATTATAAAAACCGTGTAGGTATGTATACTTTCATTAACGTAAACAAGTCTGGTGCAGAGCAAGCTGCCACAGATTATGTAATACCAGAGACACGCTAGGCGGTTCAGGGTACTTAGACAAGTTGCCAATGGCTAGCGCTTAATCGTCAATCGTAAACGAAAGGCAGCTAACTGTCTTTGTCGCACTAATATAAAAGAGTGACAGAAAGGGAAAACTACGATACGCTACTAAGCGTTAGCGATTGGCAACTTGGCGTGGACTGATATAGGGTGATGATGTGAATGGCATCCCAACATCTCTTTTAGTATACGCTACTGCATCCGCAGGAATGCTTAGGAATCAAATAAAAATAAGGATTTCACACATCTGCATAAGCTTAAGTAGTCTACGTCTCATGTGTTTAAAAATCCTTGTTGAAAAGAAATGCTTCCGACACAGTCTCGCTGTCGGTGCATACGCTTGTTCTTTTTTAAAAACTGGAGTTGTGTGAAACATACGGAGCGGAGCGGTAATAAACTTTCCCCCTTATTCATAACCGTCTGCTAACTTAACAAGCCGCTAATAATTGTTTGTCCCTTTTGCTCTTATGGACACATTGTTAAGACCGAAAGGGACAAACAATTATTAGCGACTTGTTAAGTTAACAAACGTTTATGAATAAGGGGGTTTGATCATAACTACAGTAGCCGTACCATGAGCTGCCGCTACGTTATTAACGCGCATTTACTTTCTATCTTTCTTAACTGCATTGAAGCCTATAGACCATACCAGAATACTCGGGCATTGGCCACTGGCAAGCTATTTGTCCCAAGGATAAGCAATTATTATGGGGATAGAACGCTGAAAAAGCGTAGGTTATTCCATATTTACTAAACAGCTTGCCTGAAGCTATCAGACATGAAAAAAAATATAATAAATTCAGGAGACTGCTAAACAAGCATTACTTGATTGCTAAGTAGGTAATGCTTCTTTAGTGGTAATTATTATTAAGTACAATCAGTTCGATTATATCCCAGTCAAAACAATTAATTAAGAGACTGTCGCTCCCACAGTCAAACTGTTGTAACAGTTTTGTGGGAAGAAATTGTAAATTTTTTAATTAAAATTGTATTACATAATTCCATAAATAAACAAATAATAAATAATCCGGCTCGCCCGCGCCACGAGAGGGATAGATAGAAAAAAAAGAAGAACCGAGGAGAAGTATCATAAGTTGCGAAGAAGTTTCGCAACTTATGATACTTCTCCTCGGTACATTGCTAGGCGATAATCTATTTTTCTCTCAGACATGTAAGGAAATAACCTCATATTATAAATCATATGCGGCGTCAAGAAAATATTCTAGATAATAGCTAGAGGTCATTACGTCATTAGTATTTCTAGGTGACCTCGCAAGTTAAATGAAAGCTTATAATAATGATCAACAGGCCTAGACATTTAGGCCTTGGTCGTACTGCACACGCCGCACGCAGCCGACAACATCCCGTCGCACGCAGCGTCTGAATGGTGTATGGCCGTGGGTTTTCTGGCCGGCGACTGGTGATCGACGCGTGTCCACCAAACATTCGCGAACAAAACATTCGAATGTCGTCGGCGGCGGACACGCGTCGGTCGTCGGTCGCTGGTCAGAAAACCCACAGATGTCGTATATACCATAGATCAAGCAAACGTATCTACTTAGCGTGTCAAATGAACTCGGTGAAATCTACTGAGTTGTCCGTCTTTAATCGCAGCTTGCAGCTTTCGGGCGTCAAATTTTGTAAGTTGAAGTGAACAAAAACATTAATAATGCCTCCTTAATTAATATTAATTGCAACAACACAAAAAATATGAATACTCAAGGGCCTCAGACATATTTAAAATCATAGGCAAGTAACAACTTCAGTGCGAAATCTGACACGCTCGGCCGCCATACAAATGAATGAACTTGTTTCTTCTATCCAAATCTAATTCTGTGAGAAAACTCACGGCCTATGGCGTGGCGGGATAGGCGGGGGGACGCCGCACGCAGCGGGCGAAAACGAACACTTCCGAGCATTCTCGAACACGCTATTCAGTTTCAGACGCAGCGTGCGACGGGACGTTGTCGGCTGCGTGCGTCGTGTGCAGTGCGACCAAGGCCTTACATACGCTACAACGCACACACGCACGCATACATGCTGCCCACGAATCCGGTGTGACTTGGCCTTAAAGAATGGCTTCGTATCGAGTAAACGCTACCGTAAATCTGGCACCCTAGTGAAAAGGGGTATAAATCGAAATTTGCCACTTTACAGGAGAGCCAAAAAACGATTGGCGAAATTATTCAAAATTACTGTGCCGAAATGGCTAAAGAATTAGAATAACTTTAAATGTACTTTGAGTAAATACAATGCGCTCTTTCATATGCCGTCATTGGTTTATGGCTAAAATCAATAGTTTTAAAAAAAATTGACTTGTACCCGCTGAAATAAATGCTATTTAGAAATATAACCAAATTAGTACCCCTTTTCACATATATTGGACATTAGTGAAAACGGGTATACATTTAACTTATTTTATAAAAACTCTTTTTGAGATGTACTTTTACGAAAAAAAATTAGCTAAGTTTGTTTGCGAAATTAATTTTAATGGCATAGCATGTACGTATACAATATAATCCCAAAAAAACCGACTTATACCATTGTGCACAAGATGTTAGTAACGTGTAAAAGGGAATAACAAGATTTATATTAATCACTTTATTCAATTGTATCCAAATTCCATGAAATAAGTTACAATAAAAATATATCTTTTTTCCATTTATTATCAGAAATCATTTCCTTGAATTAGAAAAATATTACTTCTTTTCAACAGCCAAAACACAACGCATCATAAAATGAAATGTTTTTAAATTTCATAGTACCAAAAAATACCATAATGTAGCATTTATTTCTTATTATCAAAATCGTGTCATAATTATTTTTTTGTCATGCCTTATTTTGCTAACACGGTACTCGACAAAAAACCTAAATAGTACAAATAGTCCTACTGTCCGAATTATAACTTTATGCCCTGGATGTCGTGCGCGCAGCTAGGTAGGTAGGCTAGTAGGTAGGTCCGTAACGCCTGAATGGCAATTTTGTATCTTATTGAGTCACCTAAAATAACATACTATTGAAAATCGATATTTTATAAAAAAAACTATTGTCTAGCCTGTCGTAATGCTGTCAGCCTATCGTAATGTACATTACGATACAACTGTGAAAAAAAATAAGTTCGAAATAAGCATAAATAAAGCAAAGCACGACCGAAGGGAGTGTTTTAAATCGACACAATTTACGAATTTAATTTTTGCATGTGTATCGTACGACAATTTTCAATACAGATGGCCTTCCGAAGTTTTCAACCAGGCAAGATATAAACGACTCCTCGCACTAGTGTGTAAAGAAGTTATTTCAGTTGTTTCGGATAAAAATAGTGACGTTGCATTGCAGTACTCTGTATGGAATCTTAATAAACAGACTTTAATCGACGAGTATAAAAAGCCCGTCACTATTATGTTCTATCGTTTATAATTCTTATAAAAGTTGTATAGGTAAATATAGGTACGATCAACTTGAATTATTGTGTTAATTATACATTAACTTTATTAATTTCGTTATCTTTCGTAAAAAGTGGCCAGTTGTTGTTGGTTGTTGGCCAGGCTGTTTTGAAATTGTTCTAATCACATATTTCTGGAGTAATATAGATATAGGAACAGCCATAGAACAGCAGCAAATACTCGTACAAGGCTATTATAGCGCGCTTTCTATATTACCTAGATCATTAAGTAAAATTGTTACTACAATTTAAAAAAAAAGTATTTGCGTTAGGTCATTTAAAACTATCAACACAAACTACTATTACTAACATAGGTTTTAACTAGTAAGCAGCAGAATTTAATAGCTTGATTTTGAAAAAAATACAATCATACTTTAATAAAATCAATAACCACTAAGGGCTGATTTTTCAATCCTCAGTTAAAAGTATCCGTCAGTTAAAATTATTAGCATCCTTATCTTAGGTCATCAGTCAAAAAAGGATAGAGCTAACATTTATTTGACAGATACTGTTAACTGGGGATTGAAAAATCAGTACTAAGTAAATTAAATTTTAAAAATTAACACTATTTTAAACATTGTGTATATATAACGAAACTTTGTGTAAAAGGGTACAAATTAGTACAAAACCGTCAATTTACTGGTGTTAAATGTTAAGTAATACTTTTTAATTTAGTGTAAACGGATATAATTCCCGCAAATGGATTGTATCACATGTAAAAAACTGTAATTCTAAGTGATTAAACTCGACTTGTACCCGTAACAACATAATTTTATTCGTGAATGTGAATTTATGTCGAATTGTATCTCAAAAAATGTTTTTATTGTTCGTGTAAAGTGATTTAAATACACATGGATCCTCATTATCCAAGAGACCACCAAGAGAATATGAGTAGTTATAGCGTTACACACAACAAAAATCCAAACGCGTAAAACTTAGCTACACTAATACCTTTTGTAACTTTACAACGATATACTTTTTTTGTTAGTAAGAATTTATTTCAACTTATACCTGACACTGCATGGTCATTTGTGTTAGTTATAATAATAATAATATAATAATATAATTTATTTGCTTAAATATGGTACATAAGTTGGACAAAATACAAATAAACAATAGGTATCACATATTTAGCCAAGAGTGGCATGCAAATATCAGTCTGACTGAAGTTTTAACTATTTACATTATGCACATTTCAATAAATTATTAGCACAGTTTACAATTATAAATTAAATTAATACACAACAATACAATTATAGATTAAATTAATACATTTATAAATTGATTTAAAGATGTCTAAATTCAATGATTAATTACAATTGCAAAATTAATTATTAAACATATTATTCGTCCAAAAATTCTTTAATATTGTAATATTGTTTATCAATTAGCCATTTTTTTAACTTATTCATAAATAGTGAGCCTTGTAGCTTACGTAGTTCTTCTGGTAATTTATTATACACAATGATGCTCATGCCATAACAGTTATTTTTAAATAAAGCAGAAGAACATGATGGCATTTGCAATTTACTCTCGTCTTTTCGCCTCAGACGTTGATTGCGATTGGCTGTTGTATATGAGGAGAGTTCTTTCCGTACATAACACGCTAATTCAAAAATGTATATGCCAGTTAATGTTAGCAATCCTAATTTATGAAACAAGGGGCTACAAGAGGCCCGAGGTCCGTAGCCACATACAGCTCTTACACATTTTTTCTGTATAAGAAAAACTTTAACAAAATCTGTTGAATTACCCCAAATCAGAATACCATATTTTAAGACTGACGTTACATATCCATGATATGCGAGCAATGCTGTACTTTCCCCGGCAACCGATCGCAATTGTTTGAGAGCAAATACAAATTTTCCTAGTTTATCACATACAACTTTAATGTGCGCTTTCCAGGAACAATGTTCGTCTAACGTAATGCCTAGAAATTTCGTTTCATTTACACGTTCAATTTCTTCTCCTTGACATAATATTTTAAAGTTTACTTTTGGTGTCTTGTAGTTATGAAATTGGACGTAGCAAGTTTTAGAGACATTGATATTTAAATTATTTTTATTTAACCACATAGCGATTGATGTTACGGTATCATTTATGTTATCCTTATATGACTCTGTATTATCTTGGTCTGGTATTATAACAGCTATGTCATCAGCAAAGAGTGACATAGGATAACGAGTCTCTTTTGGAAGGTCGTTGATATAGACAAGGAATAAGAGGGGTCCCAGCACGCTTCCTTGTGGGACCCCACTTTGGTTTTGTCTATATGTTGACCTGTGAACTGTAACTTCATCATTATCGTTGATCCTATCTATTTCAACACACTGTATTCTGTTGTTTAGGTAACTTTTGATCCATTTCAGAGCATTGCCTCTTATGCCATAGCATTCACATTTGCGAAGCAATATTGCGTGGTTCACAAAGTCAAAAGCCTTGGACATGTCAAAGAAGGTCGCTACGACTGTTATTTTTTTATCAATATAGCGTGAAATGTCCCGAATCAGAGTGAAAGCAGCATCTGCAGTTGACTTTTGCTTTTGAAAACCATATTGCTCTTTGGCTATAATATTATGTTTGGTTAAGAATTTTGTGACCCTATTCAGAAAAGCTTTCTCAAATACTTTCGAGAGAATAGGAACCAAAGTTATAGGGCGATAATTAGGTATTTGCTGTTTATCACCTTTCTTATGTAAAGGTTTTACTATGGACTTCTTTAGGCGTTCAGGAAATGTACCCTGTATAAATGACAAATTGATAAGGTAGGTTAAAACCGTAGCTAACTCCTCAGCACATTCTTTTAATATTTTAGTTGCAATGTGATCATATCCTACAGAGTTCGTGTTGTTCAGTGATTTAATTAACCTAACAGTTTCGTCCTCTGTACATGGCATAAGGAATAGGCTGTTACTAATGCTTTGGATTTTTGAGACAATATTTTTATGGTTAAGGGTACCATAGTTTTGCCCTTTAGTAGAGTCTATAAGAAAATCATTAAATCTATTAGAAATTTGAAACGGGTCTCTCTCAATTGTACCATCAACATTAATGCATTCGATGTCTTGCCTAGTGATAGTTGCATCATTTTTATCCTTAATTACATCCCAGGCAGCTTTACATTTATTTTTTGCCTTACATACATACTTGCTATTAATTATTCTTTTTGATTTTATTACACAAGCCTTTAATAATTTGGTATAAGATTTGTAAGCTAATTTGTTTTCTGTTGACCGAACTTTATAACACATGGCTTTCAATTTTCTTTTTGTTCTACTCGACTGCACAAAGCCCTTTGTGATCCATTTGGGCCCCAAATTATTAGCTGTTATTTTTATTCGGAATTCAGGGAAGCAAAGCCTATATAGGAGAGTCAAAAAGTCGTGAAATGTGTCGAAGGCCAAGTTTAAATCATTCTCTGTAAAAACATCAGACCAATACAAGCTCGAAACATAATGCTTGAATTTTTGAACATTTTCCTTACACATATCTCTTCTTTTTATGAACCAATGTCTTTGAATTTTCTTGTCGACATTTAATACCCGAAAGTGCAGGACTTGACAAGTATCATGATCAGATAACTGCATACGGTATACGTCACCTTTAGCATCCTTTACATTGCTAGCTATATGATCTATACAGGAAGTTAGTCGAGTAGGCTGTTTAATATGCAGTGATAGATTATAATTACTTAGTAGTTCTGTTAACATATTAGAATACTTAGTGTCTTGAATGGTATTTATATTTAAATCTCCTGCAATGATTACTCTACGTTTGGATTTTGAAGTTAGTTTATAAAGGATATTATCTAAGTATCGGAAGAAAGTATGTATTTGTTGATTTGTTGGAACTCTGTAGATACAAAGGATTACACAATTAAAACTAGGCACATCGATGCCACAACATTCAAATACACGTTCCAACGTAGATTCATTGCATAATGGTAATAACTTAAATTCTATTCCTTTTCTTAAAAGGATGCAAACCCCGCCTCTTTTCTGATTTTCTCTACAATAACTTGCGGCAGTATTAAAATTTTTCAAGACAATGTTGTTCTCACTACCCCTTTTTACAAATGTTTCACTAATACATAATATGTCAATTTGTATATTTTTATGAATAAATTCAGCCAGACATAGTTCTAGAAGGTGCAATTTTGACAATAAACCTTGAATATTCTGATGTAGCAAGTGAATTGTTGTATTGTTACTGTCACTATCGCTATTCACGAAAAAACTCTATATTTACATTATTGTTATCAACTGGGGCTGGGGGGTCATTATTACTATTATTAGTATTGAGCGTGTTTTTATTTGTTACAGGAAAATAAAAAGTAATTTTCCCTTTGTTGGGGGCAGTATTTACTAACACGTTATTTTCAATAGAAGTTTTTTTGTTTTTTAACATTTGATTAATGCCACCGCCGCACTTAGCTACAGGAATGAACTTGTTATCGTAGTCAATACTATCAATCATTACATTAATTTTTTTACATACAGTTTTTAAATAAATTTGGTGGCTCACATATGTATTATGGTAATCTAAAAATCTACAATGTGGAAGCTGATTACATAACAATCGAATTACATTATTAAGCTTCCTTTTATTTAAAACACTGTTCTCGGTAACTTTTAACATTACTATATTTGTATTTTCTAAGCTTTTAATAGCGGCTGATAACTCATACAATAGTATTCCTGGGTTTGAATCATTTTCGCCAACGCAGATTATTATGTGATCTTGCTTTGACAAATTTAATTCTCGACATGATTTTAAAACCTCTTGTGCAGACGCAAATGGTTTAGTGAAGGAAAAAATGTTGTATTGTTCGTATTGCGTATTAAATCTAGACCTTATTACACGACCTTATACCATATACCATATTACACGACCATAACTCTGTCAATTTACGTGATATCTTAGATCCTTTTACACCAACAGATGCCATTTTTTTTTTGAAATTTTTTGGTATACTTAACTCAATTTGGCCAAAATTCGACTTATACCCCTTTTCACTAGGGTGCCAGAAATGTTACTTTGCCAACCGTGTGTAATTATACATACAGAACATAACATAACTCAATCAGAAAACTAGTTTACTGCTTTAATTATATCTTTATACATAGAACGCAATATACGGTCGGCTCTAATAAATAATAATATGTATACGACTTTGATCCTTATGCTTTTGACATACGTTCCAAAATGTATTAGACGAGTACAGAGAGTAGTATTATTAGACGTGACTGTACAATCCTCTATATATGAAGGGCCCATGGAAAAAACAGGTCCAGTATTTAAAAAAATCAGGGCAAATTCACACTTTATTCTGTTTAAAGGAAGGTGGTTTTTCCTTCTGTAATTTGAATTGATGTTCTTACCGTGAACCCTTCATATACTTGAACGTGCATTGTAGATAAGGTGTAATCAAAGCTTTTAGTCAATTAAAAAACTGGCCAAGAGCATGTCGGGCATGCTCAATATAGGGTTCCGTAGTTATTCAAACACTAACTACGTAGTTATTTTATAAGATCACTATTCATAATTTTTCATATATTTTACACACTACATTACACAGTACACTCTCTTCAGGTCGCATAGTTTTAGGACACCCTGTAGGTATAGTAGTGTGACTACTGAAAACACAAAACAAAAATTTATTTAATAAAATAATTCGAGTGTTCGAAACGTCGGAATGAAGTTAAAATTAATTATATACTTAGTTAAAATTAAGTATAGGTACGCGAGTTTATCCGTTTTCATAATTTTATTTCAAAATCATTCGACAAAATAACATGTTAACTATTTACACCTTAAATTTCAATTAAAATGATCTTTTACACGATTTGAGGTACGGAACCCTAAAACAGACCTACAGGAATGACCAGTGCACTTTCAACCCTTTTATAAGTCTCGCACGCAATCATTCCCTTGGCCTTCACGAAGTCCAAACGACCAATGTTGAAAACGTAGACTTAAAACAAATAATATTGTATTAAACTCTATTGCTATAGGAATAAGGTACACATTTGGACACATATTTATGGGCTGTAACATTTTAAATAGACTATTTACGCCCTTTAGAATTAGTGTGATGGCATAACAGGTCATTACGCCGCAAGTACCTACTTGAGTCTGATGAAAAATAAATGAATTGAAAAAGAAGATCGAACGGATATAGTCATATATATGTATAAGCGGCTGCCGAAGCGGCTGAAAACCTCAAGCGGCGCAAATATGCAGCCCTAGATTCCGGTTGCATGTTTGAGCCGTTTGGGGTAGAGACCCTCGGACCTTGAGGACCTGGAGCCCACTCAATTTTCAAGGAGCTTGGCAAGCGGTTGATTGAAGCTACCGCGGACCAAAGGGAAAGGGCTGGCTCGTTTCTTGCTCAGCGCCTGAGCATTGCTATTCAGCGCGAAAATGCAGCCAGCCTTCTGGGCACATTACCGTCGGGCTCGGAGTTTGAGCACATTTTTTATATGTAAGCTTATGTATATTTATATGTCCATGAAATAAGGTACCACTGCCGTATAATTCTATTTTTTCTATTTTCTGATTTTACGATGCGTACCTACTTTATTTCGCTATGTAAAATCCTATTTTCATCTGCCCAAGAACGAATGAATGCTCGCTCAGAAAACTAAGTGAAAATGCGGCTTTACGGCAATAAAGGCGTGTTCAGATATTTTTGAACACTCCGGACGCTAAGATATATTTGATGGCGAGTGTTCAATCAATGTACTCACTGCAACGATCAAATATACATACTTCTGTCGGCTATTCAAATAAATATGATAGCTCCTTCGTGAAGTTTTCATATCCCATTTTTATTCGTTCCAATATTTGAATCTCGGTATTCCGTATTCCATTTCGATCGCGTATATTTCAAGTTTATACTAAAATCGTGCACACTGGATGGAAAATTTCTGGATCGAAATAAAATGCGTTGATTATGTTGGAAAAGTACAATTTGTATGGACATAAGGGGTGTACCGATAAAACACTGGCTAAATCAAATTAAAAAATCGGACCGATATAGTTAGGTAGCTATAATTTCATGCTTTGGAAATTAACCAGGAAGTCTTAACTTAGCTGACTGTAGTACTTTTGTGTCACTACTGCATTTCACAGTACAGCTTCTTCGAAACCTCTTCCAAACTATCTTTTCCAAACATTTTTTTTCTTTTTTTGTATGCAGTTTTCGAAATTATGGGATTGTTGTCAATATATCTGGCTATTCTTGCCGTGTTCCTTAAGATATCCTTGACTCATGCATACTATCCTTCTTACTTCTTGGCACTGATTTCGCCTCATAAAACTGTGCCAAAGAGACTAAGATATGTATAGGATTAAATAATTGATTAAAGACCCATAACATTTTCACATAATATGTGACATAATTCCTTTCACAGAGTATTACTGCGCCCAAGGCAGGGGTATATTAAAAAAACATGGAGATTAACCAGAAATATAGGTCACTTCTGCAGAACACGAAATCGGGCAGTGGGGAATAAAAAAAAGAGCTTGGAATAGTACATTACTATAGAGGACGGGAAACGAAGGGTTACAGGCCAAGTAGATATATCTGGCCGAAGGAACTGAGGCCAGATAGGAATACGCGGCCTGTAACCCTGTTTCTCGCCGAGATTTGTATAGTGCTTTTCTCAAACTTGCCGTGAAATAAAACGAACTGATTTCGCCAAACCATACTATTTCATTTGTAAATAAACCAATAGTACAGTATCGTACATTAAAAAAAAAAACATTCGCGCCTTTTTTTTTTAATCTGTTTGAGGTATTCTTTTACCTGGTGGTATAGACATTAGTTCTTAGGTTATTTTTTTTTTCTGTGGCTGAATGTCAAGACCTAGTGTCACAATTTGACGTTTCAAAACAAAACACGGTTTGTTTGCAGTCCTAGGTGTGAAATAAATACATGAAATCTCTTTACATATCATCTTAGCAATTGACACCGGGTACATAGTACTTCCTGGTTTAATTTAAAGTAAGTTACCTCAACATTCCGTAGCAAGTTTGAGAAAAAATAGATTTCGAAGGGGTTCTGGAGAACTTGTATTGTAATAAATACTGAAATTGCAGTAGCAACAAAAAAGAACCAAAGTTAGCTAATTTAAGACCTCCTAGTAAATTACAAAAGCCAGAAATTACAGCTTTTTAACTATATTGACCCGATTTTTTCATTTGAATTTGCCAGTTTTTTATTACACCCCTTATTATACATTCACAGAAAGTATCTGTTTTCCCAGGTCTACTGTGTATATTTATCCGAATTCATATTGCTGTCACATTGAACTTCAGCAGCACCCGAGCCAAGATCATCATCATCATCATCATCATCATCATCATCATCATCAGCCTATGATAGTCCACTGCTGGACGTAGGCCTCTCCATCAACTAAGTATGCGTACAGACGCACCAGGAGGTAAATGCCCATAATCGCCACGCTGGGCAAGCGAATTAGCGATCGCAGCAATGAGTCCACTATGATGACGCTGCTACCCATCATCAATCTTTTATCAAATAATGGTCAGTGACACTTAAATCCCTTAGTCGACTCTTACAACCCCCGCAGGAGTTGGGGTGGTGACAAATGTATTCTTACTGCCGTCACCACACGGCCCAAGATGCCATTCTGAAATGGTATAGGTACGATAAGCGATAAGGTCAATAAGTCAAGTGACCATAATAATGTCATGGAAATGGTCACGTGACTTTTAGTTCTAATCTGTCATTCTCATGAGTTTTGCAGAATGGCATCTTTACTAGGTCTGTAGGCTTAGCACAGGATTAGTGCGACAATATGTCGTCGCGAGATAGACTATCCATCTTTTATTGGTATAGTTAGTAAAAGATGAAAAATCTATCTCGCGGCGACATACTGACATTCCAATCATGTGCTAAGCATACTGTAGTAGATATCATTCGCACTAAAGTGAAATCATACAGAATAGTACATTATGATACAAGTGTAAAAAAAATTAACTTCGAAGCAATTTATAGAATACGACGGAGTGTTGACACCACAGATGTCATATATACCATAGATCAAGCAAACGTATCTACTTAAGCTCTGAAATGGAATTCGAGATCAAAAATGTAAACAATCTATGACAATGACATGACATGACATTATAAAGTCAATGTTAAAATTACATTCCAGGGGTATAAAACTTTTTATTTTTTAACACCTTTATAAATTAACGTCGCATTTTGAGACGAGTTATTTATGAAATAAAACTATGAAAACGGATGATAGACCACGAACCTTGAAAAGTGTTCGAAAAGTCGGAATGAAGTTAAAATTAGTTAATATACGCGAGTTTATCCGTTTTATTTCATGTGTAATCCTCGCGGTAACCGAAGAAAATATTATGAGTTATTTATTTTATTTTATTTATTTGCACACTTACAAACTATCCTTACAGGTGCTAAACCTAAGACAATACTTAATGTTTAGGTGTAGATACGCGAAAGTCAAAGTATGTTCGATAAACAAGTATCACAATCATTAGAGCAATTCTCTTTATTTTTGCCACTAAAATGAAATATGAAATTTTGGGTAAATTTTATACTATGTATTTCTGCTCAGAATCACGAGCTGATTCCATTTCCGGCGAAAAAAAAATGTCCCAAAAATTTCATACATATTTCGAATATCCTCTTGTGTTACCGCCATAGAAGGTGTATGGAAAATAGTAACACAATAGGAAAAAAAATCATGGGACACTTTTTTTTTCGACGGAAATGGAATCGGCTTGTGATTCTGAGTAGAAATAGTATAAAATTTCATATTTCATTTTAGTGGCAAAAATAAAGAGAATTGCTCATTAACATATTTTTGGACATGACTATAAAAAACATACGGCTGAGTGTCCACGGTTCCTGATTACAAGAATAATACCTAGAAAATTTGCTAGAATGATGTAACTAATCAACAAAATAAATGTTTGAAAACCAATGTCGTGTTACTTTAATCTTTAAGATAGTCGGGGAACGAATTCCAATCTTCATCTATAGTTACAATCGAATCAATTTCTATAAAAAAAAAAAATGATTGATGTGTAGTTAAAAATACTAAAATCTGTTTTCATGTAGGTACTATGCTAAATTGTAGGAGTTTTTATGGATTCATAAAAGAGTCATTTGAAGCACCATCTTGTTTTGATTTTTTTCAGTACATTATTATAACTGCGAACCAAATGTTTAAAACTTCTTTTCATTGCCAGTTGTATAAATTAAACACCCTACATTTTATTAAAACTAGAGAAATATATGATTAAAAAAATAATGTACGATATTAAAAATTTGTAAAATATTTAAAAACTATACGTACTGTCAGTGACATGCATGTGCGCATTTTATTAAAGTATTTCAATGATTTTAGATTACCCACCTCTCGCGATAATTTTTTTGTGGTGGTATCCCATTTGTTTACATTTTTGATCTCCAATTCGATTTCAGCTTAGCGTGTCAAATGAACTCAGTGAAATCCACTGAGTTGTCCGTCTTTAATCGCAGCTTGCAGCTTTCGGGCGTCAAATTTTGTAAGTTGAAGTGAACAAAAACATTAATAATGCCTCCTTAAATAATATTAATTGCAGCAACACAAAAAAATATGAATACTCAAGTGCCTGAGACATATTTAAAATCATAAGCAAGTAACAACTTCAGCACAAAATCTGACACGCTCAGCCGCCATACAAATTAATGAACTTGTTTCTTATATCCAAATCTAATTCTTTGGTTGACACGACTCAGGAATTTCCCTTTCGCACATTTGTCGTATCGCGTTTTTCAGTACAAATGACCCTCAGAAGTTTCAACGACAAGAAATATACCATTTCTCGCACTAGTGCGTAAAAAAGCACCATCTGAAAAGATAAATTTTAATCGTTTCCTAGATACAAAGGAAAAAGATTCTCTATACCTGCAGTAATTTTTTTGTACCTATATCAAAATCTCGTTTAAGTACTGATTGTTAACATCGTTAATTATTAACCGCAACAGAATGGATAGTTTCAATCACATGTTAATTATCTAGTACAATTGTGATCGATAGTTTATTTAATTAGTGACTTGGAACGCAGCCAGTGTTTTAACAGACCAGTTAGCGCACGACTGTACCTACTGATATAGATCGAGAGACCGCTACAAAATGCTGAATGATGTTTAGTTATTAAAGACAAGGAGAAAAAAAAAGTTAATTTCTGTGGACTCTGTATCTTGGGATCTGAAATAGTACATTATTTTGTTTACACAGAACCACCTTTCACTTTTTTTAATTATAAGACCGAACTACGTCGCCAATAAGGCAGATCAGGTCGAAAATGCAGCTTTACAACACCAAACCAATTTTTACCTGATATGAATAACCATATTCAGCAATAAATAATTTCATTACAATTCCAACTAAGTAACTAAACTCGCTACTACGTTTAACTGCGCATTCCGCATCCATGCTATTCCAGAAAACGAATTTAGGATATTTTTACGTTTCTGTAAATACTGGTACCTAGTAGCAAAACAAGGTTACCCAAAATTAACTAAAGGTGCGTTCAAACTAAAAGAGCATTCGCTGTTCTAACTTCCCACTCTACGAAATTGGATTGGTACACAAAACGTGATTGGTTGATTTCGTAGAACGGGCGCTAGAACAGCGAATGCTCTTTTAGTT
Organism: Thaumatotibia leucotreta; assembly: GCA_025490895.1. Taxonomy (NCBI): domain Eukaryota; kingdom Metazoa; phylum Arthropoda; class Insecta; order Lepidoptera; family Tortricidae; genus Thaumatotibia; species Thaumatotibia leucotreta. Next base: position 6,483 of record JALPQI010011471.1, on the reverse strand, counting down.
TAAACGTACCTTAAGTGGACAGTTAGGTTAGGATTTAGGATACGCCAGCTTGGTGATAATCTCTCGTTGTTTTTGTTGATTACTGCGGGATATTACGTGTTATTGAAATATTAGACGTAAATATGCAAAACAATAATAGATTACATGCGAAGGCCGTTTAAGTAGGAAATGTCTCGGATGATGTGTAATCCAAACACGTGATTCGAGGCTTTCCCATTTAACGGCCGAGGTGTGTACAACTGTGCAACTGTGCACTATTTTTCTGCTCAATGGAGCCGGCAGGCGGCAACTTAGTTTAGCGCAGCGGCCGGCAATGTGATGTTTGCCGGCCGAAGGAGTAATTTTACCCACATTAAATATTTGATTTCACAAAATAAAAAAAACCGGCCAAGTGCGAGCCGGACTCGCGCGCAAAGGGTTCCGTACCATTATCAATTTATTATTTAAAAAATACAGTTAAATCAACCTACCTCAAAAACTATAGGAGATAATTTTATCAAACCAAAAATCGTTGATAGAGTTTATTAATGTGCATAACATATATTTTTTTCAGAAGTTTATATCGCGTAGTTTAAAAAATAGAGGGGGGGGGACACATTTTTCAGACTTTGAGACCTGATATCTCGAAAACGATTTGCTTAAATAAAAATGTGATGTATAAACCTTCATATCATTTTCAAAGACCTTTCTATTAATACCCCACACGCTTATGTACAACTAAAAAAAAAATTCTATCCCTCAGTTACATGTATGGAGGGCCCCCACCCCAATGGTTTTTTTTACAATTTAGTATCACATTCCTGTAGCGGTTCATACAACACATATCCTTACCAAATTTCGTTACTGTAGCATTTATAGTTTCCGAGTAAATTGGCTGTGACAGACGGACAGACGGACAGACGGACATGACGAATCTATAAGGGTTCCGTTTTTGCCATTTTGGCTACGGAACCCTAAAAATGGAGTATTTGAATACCTGAAACTTTCGAATATTTTCAAACACTAGTTGTCAATTGTTTAGTCGTATCCTAGACTTTATCGGTTGTACAAGCCAGACCCCGCCTTTGTCTCCTGCGACTCCTTTGGCATGATGATGAGATAATTATTTCCGCCCAAGACGGCAGGATGACTTGCACCGGGCTATTGACATGTCAAAGTCAAAGTACTCATTTACTAGAGTTATGTTACTTATGTTAAGTATATACTGAGTCGAAACAGCAACTACAAGCGTGACAGAGTGGTATGAAATAAGACAACGAAAAGAATTTTGACCAATTTACAATTAAATTTCATAGATTGTGGGCTTTCTTAACTATGCGAAATAATGAATATAAATATTGGTAATCCTACAAAATACGAAATTCAAGCAGTCATTTGTCAATCATTCTCAATTGTGTACCTACAAAGTTTTTGAGAACTGCTCAGCAGTCGTAGCAGGCCTATTTTTGGCGGAACCAGTTAAACATTCACGCGGCTTCGTCGGTGTCGCGTCTCTTTAATGTATCAAAGGCTAGCGTTGCAGGCCTGCCAGGACTAATTGACCGGGCTATGCTTTTGAACAAAAACTGGTCAGAACATGTCGGGCTATGCTCAGTTTAGGGTTTCGTAGTTGCCAAAAACGGAGCCGATTATGTTCGAAATAGTTTTCTTTTAAGTATTTTAAGTATCAGGTATTAAATTAACACAGTAAAAATAAACTATAAATAAATAAATTAATTAATAAAAAAAATTAAAAACACGACTGCGGTTTAAAAACGATCTTAAACGGAAGGTTCCCCGACTGCAATCGAAACAAAATAACGTAAGTAATAGACAAGCGCTTATATGCAGATACGCTCACAAGAATAAACCTGAAAAAGGAATTATTTTTTACTTTTAAGATCGTTTTTAAACCGCAGTCGTGTTTTTAATTTTTTTTATTAATTAATTTATTTGAAACCTTTTGAAATTTATTTGAAGATTCTATAAATTTCGATACAATTTGGAAGGCTGACCCTGCGCTTCGTTCGCTCCGGAGGCCCGAAGAGTTCCCATTAGGGCCTGCAGTACCGGGGCCGGTACTGAGATTTTCATTTCCCGGTATCGAGCGGTACCAGTATCGGGACTCCCGGTTCTGTCCGGTTCTTGCATCGGCGTATGACTTAATGACTTTATTTATAAATCGGCTATTGAACAAATAAATATAAATAAACCGTAATGCAGCGCTTATAGTATTAAATGTGACGTTTTCATGTTAAAGGTCGCGTACCATATGGACCAATTTTGCTCGTATTTTATACGAATTAGAGCGTCCTTGTGCTTAAGTGACAAATTGACAATGTTGTACCTTTATGAAAATGTCACAAAACTCACAAATTATATATCGACCATTAAAGACAAAAGCGATACAACTAAAAAAACATGAAAAAATATTTTATCGCAAAAACGACATTATAAACACAATTTTTTTACGTGGCACTAAGACACCTGTCGATTTGTCTTTAGATAGTATCAAAATTATGAAGGTACCCTTTTTGCGCTATCACGCTTTCGTTACTAACTTCAGTGCTAAACCACCATTTTGTCAGTTGCGACTCGACCGTTGACCAAAACGCATGACATTTTTGAGAAAAAGTGCCATAAAGCCAAAGAAGTGATTCTGTTAAGAATGTTGTACAGAAAACTGCGATATTTGTATATGTGGCAGTTTTGAATAAAATAAATATGTAAATATTGTGTTCCTTTATATAAAAAGGAGTCGCATTACGGAATGTGGCGGTTTAGGTTTTAAAATTGTATCCTCTTAAATTGGATTTTTCCTAAAACAAAACTGCCGTATTTGGATCTGCAAATTTTTTGAATTAAAACTATATTCGAGTCCATCAATTACAGGTGTCATATTTGTACATGTGGCTGTTTTGAATTAAATAAATATGTATGTATTATTTAAACACAAAGGAGACGCAATACGGAATGTGGCAGTTTAGAGTCTCAAATGTACCTACACTGCAATTGTACGTTTCAAAAAACAAAATGATCGTATTTGCATTTATAATAATATTTAAATCCAAAAATGTGCCTCTTATTCTTGTTATGCAGTGAGTTATGTTTGTTTTGCATTAAATCTGCTAATTTCTTGCAAAACATGTTTGTTTTGCTGATCTGAACAAGAAATAATATTGCCCCTAGGTATAAATAAACAATCAAATTTGATATTATTAATATTAGTAGGTATACATCAGTGAACATCAAAATGTCATAATTCAAAAATAGTTTTTTTTGTGGACATTAGTAGGTACCTATACATCAGTGAACATCAAAATGTCATAATTCAAAGATAGTTTTTTTTGTGGACAGGCATACAGGGGTTTGAAGACTTTGAAGACCATACATCTGTCATCATCATAAATGTCATAATTTAAAGATAGCTTTTTTTTGTGGATAGGACTACAGGGGTGTAATATACTTATAGATTTTATCCATTTTATGTATTAATTATATTATGTGTAAATGTTTTGCTTTAAATATAAAAAAAATTAAACACGCACAAAAGCACTCGTGTGCTTTACACGATCACAGCTACATAAGAGTTAAAAACATAATCTCTATAATTATTTGCTAATACACAAGACAGAACCGGGAAAGAACCGGGACATTATTTTCAGTACCGGTGCTCTCGGTACCGAGAGAACCGGGAGCAGGCCCTAGTTCCCATCCCAGGTATTTTGGGCGAAGTCGTAGGGCTCTCCGTGCGAGGGCCGGAACGTTTCCAAAACTAATGTAAATGTATGTTAAGCGAGTCCGAACTTCCGAAGGGGCTCGCCAACTTCAGGGTAGGAGGCCGAAAGCAGAGCTCGCGGTGGCCCGGACCATCACTTCGAAGGCCCAAGCGTGTCACTCGCAAGTATTTTAGCGCAAGGCTGAAGGCCGAGCAATGAGAAAATTGAGCTACCATGTTTCTTGAACTACCCCAGCATCCACGTAGCCACAAGCCGACATCCACGTAGGATCGTAGGCTCGACGGGCGAGACAACACGGTATAACCGTCCCTCTTAGCCTTTTGACCGCCAGACGAAGGCATATGCTGAGCTCCAGACGCCACGCATACGTGATTATTTAAACGAAATTTAACTTTAGGGCATCCCGAGTAAGTTTCTACTGCATTGGTATAGTTGTCGGCCAGTGGCGGTCAAAGGGTCAACTGTCTTTAAGCCCGACATTGCGCTTCAAATTCTAATGAAGACCGAAAGCCGAGCTCCGCGTAAAGTCAACGGTCCTCATCCTCAGAGGCGCGGCAGCTCACGAGGCCGAAAGCCGAGCCACCAGAGCCCAGTACATAGCCCATCGAAGTACATAGGTCACACTGAAAGTTTTGAGTTTCACCCACTTAAAGATCACTCAGTAATAATAATAATAATAATAATAATAATAATAAGGGCAGCTTGTGGCGAGCTGTTGGGGAGTAACGACCCCACGGACCCGAGTGCTCCCGAGAGTTGGTCAGGGTCCCCGCCTCCGGCGTGTCTTCGTCGGTCGGAGTGGAACCCCAAGGGGACCCGTAGGACTCTCAGCTCTGGCTTGCCTTAACTGGCCGTCCAGAGAGGAGTCGTCAGAGCTATACGCTCCAGGGGTGGAAGTGTAAATTTGCGTAAGTCGCGAGTTGGTGCAGCGGCCGTCAAGCCACTGCGCAGAAAGCGGTGTACACCTCTCTACACTCCTGAGCCGCCTACACCGGTGTTGCCCCTGGCTGTCTCTTGTGACGGCATTTACGGGGGCCCATCTAGTCGGCGGCAAGTCACCGCCTGCCTCGATAGCAAAGAGAAATCATTGTTATGGCAGGTGTCCGGACCTCTTTTCTATAGTTCCATCTCTTATCCATCCAACCTTCATCACCATAACCCACTAGTCTTTTCCATATAATCTCCAATAGCCTCTATATGCCTGCTGGGACCGGTTCACGGATATCTATTTTTGTGCCCGTGAATGGGTTGCAGCAGGTGTAAAACACAGCAAATTTCTCCAAAGGGCCTCTACGTGTTGGATCTGTATCCCCGCGCAAGCCTATCAAAAGACCGGGATTTATAGGCCCGTGATCAAAGAGAGATACTAATAATAATAATAAAGAATATTTATTTCTGAAAACAGCGTACAGATATAGCAGGGGTCTCCGCACTAGGCTGTCGCCTGTATCGCGGGGAACCATATACATTTGAAAAAACAGAATCAGTTACACAACAATAAAATCAAACATTAGGTAGCAAATTACTTAATTTAAGCTACTAAGTATTATTACTAAGCTTACTAAGCATTACTTAGAATAGCCTCTGTCTCCGTGTAACTAAGTGATTGAAGAAAGGTATGAGTTAGCTTTTTGGCCTCATTAACTGATTTGCCTTTAAGATGACAATGCTTTAGCATAGCATTGTAGGTTGATGCTTTAAGATGGTCTCCAAAGCGTTTACCAAAGGCAGAGAAAACTTTTGGAACAGGTAAGCTAAAGTTTCGTTTTTTGAGAAGTGTGACGTAACAAGCCATGAGCGTAGACGATTTATGTGTAAGCAAAACGATTTTGTGCAAAAATAGCTGCCGGACAGTCAAGACCTCAGCCTCAGCGTATAGTTCCGAGGTTGGAAATCGAAAAGGTCTATAAAGCATTACTTTTAAAACAGAGCGTTGAGCCCTTTCCACTTCCAACATCGTAGTCTTATGTGCACTACCCCATACGGCAATACAGTAACAGAGCACAGACTGGCACAGCGCGATATAGACCATTTTAATAAGAGAGCTGTCTGCAGAGTTACGTAGTTTTCTAAAAATTGGGATGGACTTCCTAACTCTTGCTGCAAGTTTATGAATGTGATCCTTGAAATCTAGTCTTTCATCTACCAGCAAACCCAAATACTTTGTGGAGTCCGCACGCTGAATATGGTTGCAATCACAGCTGCTAGCAGTCGGGTTACCACACAGGTGAATTTTTAAGGTGGTGTCAAAAGTAGGTTTAGATGCGGCGGTTTTGTGGAAACAGAGAAAATTGGTTTTTTCACTATTAATAGTTAAGAGATTTGCGCGAAACCAGTCAGCAGCAGCACCAAGGCCTACCTCTGAAGCAGCGACAACGTCTTCCCAAGTCTTATCCTTAAAAAGTAGTACAGTGTCATCGGCATAACATATTACTTCCGCGTTCGGGATTTCAAGTTTTAGGATATCATTTATATATATTATAAAGAGGGTTGGACCCAGGATGCTGCCCTGCGGGATACCGAAATTAATAGGCTCCTCCGCACTTTTATAAGAACCAACTTTAACAATTTGCCTCCTCTCCGAGAGGTAACTTTCAAACCATTTCAAGGGGACTCCGCGTATGCCGATGTTATGCAACTTACGGAGAAGTATAGGGATCGAAACCGTGTCGAACGCCTTAGCTAAGTCTAAGAAAACTCCAATACATTTTAAGTTGTTGTCTAGATAAGAGGAAACGAGATTGACTAGAAGGGAAGTGGCGTC
>JALPQI010011470.1:0-44056 GCA_025490895.1 Thaumatotibia leucotreta | reverse complement strand
TATGCAATGCGGACCCATTTCTCAAAAACTTGTAACTTGTATTATATTCATGATTTTTAGGGTTCCGTAGCCAAAATGGCAAAAACGGAACCCTTATAGATTCGTCATGTCCGTCTGTCCGTCTGTCCGTCTGTCCGTCTGTCCGTCTGTCCGTCTGTCACAGCCAATTTACTCGGAAACTATAAATGCTACAGTAACGAAATTTGGTAAGGATATGTGTTGTATGAACCGCTACAGGAATGTGATACTAAATTGTAAAAAAAACCATTGGGGTGGGGGCCCTCCATACATGTAACTGAGGGATAGAATTTTTTTTTTAGTTGTACATAAGCGTGTGGGGTATTAATAGAAAGGTCTTTGAAAATGATATGAAGGTTTATACATCACATTTTTATTTAAGCAAATCGTTTTCGAGATATCAGATCTCAAAGTCTGAAAAATGTGTCCCCCCCCCCCTCTATTTTTTAAACTACGCGATATAAAATTCTGAAAAAAATATATGTTATGCACATTAATAAACTCTATCAACGATTTTTGGTTTGATAAAATTATCTCCTATAGTTTTTGAGGTAGGTTGATTTAACTGTATTTTTTTAATAATAAATTGATAATGGTACGGAACCCTTTGCGCGCGAGTCCGACTCGCACTTGGCCGGTTTTTTTTTATATTTTTTGGACCCACGGATCAAAAGTTAGAGGGGGGAGACACAATTTTTTTTCCTCTGTAGAGATTATCTCCTAAAATATTGACTTTAGAAAAAAACTTTCTTTAAAGACCCTTATTCTTTTAAAAGACCTATTCAATGATACCCCACACTATAGGATTACATGAAATAAAAAAATCATCCCCACTTCACCAGTTGGGGAGGTACACGAAAAAATTTTTTTTTCTAGTTTTTATTGTACTACTTTGTTGGCATGATTAATATGTATATCTGTACCAATTTGCAGATTTTTAGTATTAACGGCCACTGAGCTATGCTGCGGACAGACGGACAAACGGACATGGCTAAACTATAAGGGTTCCATTTTTGCCACTTTGGCTACGGAACCCTAAAAAGTGGCACGAAATTTCCATACTTTTTTGCACAGTCCTACCAGCCGCCATATACGGGTAAAGTGTTGTTAATAATGTTTTTTTTACAAATGACTTCTCCTGTTTATTACGAGTTGAGAACCCACATGAGATAAATCAGCTTGTATACCTGTTTGGCACATATACAATTATACATGGTAACATTCACTTACTCCCTCCTGCCGCGTGGTGAAGGCAATAAGAATAGTGCATTGTGCATCGAGGGAGGTAAGTACGGAATTACTAACGAGAGTGTTAGAAGCCCAACGCCGTAGGCGGAGGGCTTTTAATGACTCGAGTCAGTATTCCGCTTACTAACCGTGACGAATACAATGTTTTTCATCACACTTGCCAACAAAAAAATAAGTATTAAGACACAATATTATTAACTGACGTACTGACATTTCCATTACTCCCTAGGGTATTTCACTTTTCTATTACTCCTGGCTATGCTATGCATGCAAGCAATGGCGTACGCGCCATTGCTTGCATGCGTAGCGGGAGTAATAGAAAAGTGAAATTCCCTAGGGAGTAATAGAAATGTCAGTACGTCATTTAATAATATTATGTCTTAAAACTTATTCTTTTGTTGGCAAGTGTGATGAAAAACATTGTATGCATCACGGTCGGTAAGCGGAATACTAACTCGAGTCATAAAAGCCCTCCGCCTGACGGCGTCGGGCTTCTAACACTCTCGTTAGTAATTCCGTACTTACCTCCCTTGATACACAATGTACTATATCGCCACTCCAACTCTCCCCGTGGGTGTCGTAAGAGTCGACGCAGGTACATCATAGACACAACTACGCCGATCGCAAAACCCTCTTGTCCAGCGTGGCGATTATGGGCATTACTCTAATGCGCCAATAGTTGGCATACGTATCGTTAATAAGGAGAGGCCAGCTTCCAGCAGTGGACTGCTAGCCTGATGATGATTAACTTACTTCAAATCGATTTCTAGGTTCCTAGTCTAGACATCTAGGTACAACTTAATGTAGGCGTAACAAACAAAAACGTGTTATCGCGGAACAAACAAGCAAGTTTTTGCACGCTGTATAAGCTTAGACAAATAACTATATTATAGTGTTACCAATGTTTATAATACTACATGACGTATTGTGTAAATTAAATAATGTAAACAAAGCCATGACATCATGCTTCGCATTACTGAGGGTTCAGAAGTCAGTGTTTGGTGTTTAGAAACTTTAGAATAGAGGCCTGTCCTTCTTACAAGCCAATCCAGCATTTATTTTCAAAACCATAATTTATGTAGGTACATAGATTAAATCTAACTAATCTACTTAACCTAACCTATATCTAAGATTGGCCCTTGTGGCATTGTACCGAGGATGCTGGCGGCATTTCCTTGCTGTATCGCAATACTGATGCGTTGTGCGAGGAAGTCGCCAGCTCTTCGGTCTTTAGTTACGTCAACCAGACGTTTCGCGACAACAAACTATTTGCGTGCGCTGGGGCCCCGTGAACCGGTACAAAATCGTATTCTTTGCCCTTATATTTAATACGTTTTATATCCAGCATTTTGTGTCAATTTTATCTATGACTCTAACAAATGTGACAATGAAATAGTACATTAAGTATTAGGGGCGGCAAATAAGACATTGTCAAGTAAAGCCAAGTCTTTTTTTTTTATACCACGTCGGTGGCAAACAAGCATAAGGCCCGCCTGATGGAAAGCAGTCACAATAGCCTATGGGCGCCTGCAACCCCCAGGACCTGCAACCTGTACACTCCTCTTTTGAAGAACCCCATACTGTAGTCCAACGGGAAAACCTCGGCAGGGAGCTCATTCCACAGACGGACCGTCCGCGGGAGGAAGTTCCTCTGAAACCGCACGGTGTGCGACCATTTAGGTTGCAAGGTGTGAGGATGAGCGCCCAGTCGGAAAATAAAGCCCAACCCAAGGGCCGCGAGCTTTACATCACACGATAATAATTCATAATTCTTGTACGCCCGGGGCCTCCACGAAAGAGGGGCCCCCACAAAAGAATTTCGATTTTTTTTTTCAAATCCCATTTAGTAAACACTAGTAAAAAAACTTTTACGCTGTTTTCACTTATAGAATTTCTTTCGCTGTTCTACGTTTGCAAGTGGCTAGTGTGAGTTTTCTTTCTTTTTCTTGTAACCGCCAAAAGCCCTTTGCCTTTTTATTTATTTATTCCTTTTATTTATATGTTTGTTAAATAATAAAATAATCTAAACTTGTTTCCACATATTTATTGAAAACCTAGACTGAAAAAATTGTCTACTTCATTTGGAAAATAATTGGAGGCCAGGGGGCCACTCCTTTGTTGCCCCGAAGCCTCTCAACCTCTAAATCCAGCCCTGTCCATTGCCCTATAGGTGACTTTGAGCCTTCTTATGAGATGTTCGTCTGTTTGTCTCAGGGTCCCGAGCCGGCATTGAACTCGACCGCGGGCGCCGCGAAGCCGCCGCTACTAAACTCTTTCGAGCTGGACCGCTGTTTGGACAGGTAAGTCATCATATCAGGTGGCTTATGACGGTTACGGTTAGGGCTGCCAACTGTCCCGCTATATGCGGGACGTACCGTTTCTGGGGCCCTAAAGTATGGGTCCCGCAAAGGGTTTACGCGGGACGCCAGTTGTCCCGCTTTTACCCGGATACTAAACTGAAAATACTAAAATAATAATAATTATGAATAAGTAAATGAAAGCATTTAAGATTGCGACATGTTAATTTGAATGTAACGCGACGACGGCGACTATAGCCTGCGAGCACCGTGTATTGAACGTGTATAACTGTGCATCTAAAAACCGATCTGAAATTAAGCATTATTTTTTCATGTTGATGTCATTCCCGTCCCGCATTTTACAGCCAAGTCCCGCAATTAATTCGAAATCCCGCATATCTGTGATCTTTAGTTGGCAACCCTAATTACGGTGGACACCGTGTGGTGACGGCAGTAAGAATACATTTATCGCCACCCCAACTCCTTCTGCGGGTGTCGTAAGAGTCGACTAAGGGATTGAAGTATCACTGACCATTATTTGATTAAGATTGATGATGGGCAGCAGCCCATAATCGCCAAGCGGGTTGTCAAAGTCAAATAATTCTTTATTCAAATTGGAATAGCAACAAACTCTTTTGAATCGTCTAGGTATTTAAACTACTTCCGGTTCGAAACCTACACCGCTGACCCAAGAAGAACCGGTAAGAAACTTGGCGGGAATTATTTTTTCAATCAATCATGGTACATCTTACAACTAACATGCATTAAAAAAAAAACATAAAATTGATTTTAAATAAATTGAAATAGAATAATAATAACAAGAGATGTAAAGTCTCTAAAAAGTCAGAACATTTATTATTTATCCGTGCGGTGACGGAGTAAGAATACAAAAATCACCGCCCCTCTCTTCCCGTGGGTGTCGTAGGAGTCGACTAAGGGAAATATTGAGTATCCAGCTTCTCAGCCGGTGGTAGGGTATTTTTACTAGTACCCGCCTGGTTGGCTACCACCGTACATTCGGTGTAAACGCCCGTGAAATGACTTGCCTTCGTGTTTGCCGTGTTTCGGGGTCAGCCGGTGTATTTACCAGCATCTAGCGGGCCAGCAAGGCGGTGGCAACTAACAGGTTACTGATTGTCTCCTGTTCGTTGCCGCCGCGATTTGGGCTCTACTTTTCACTTACGATTAGGTGGAGTGGAGCCACTTTGTTGTGCCAACGTTATTTTTATTGGGTCGGCAACGCGCATGTGACACCCTGAGGTTGCAGGCGCCCATAGGCTACGGTGACTGCTTTCCATCAGGCGGGCCGTATGCTTGTTTGCCACCGACGTGGTATAAAAAAAAAAGTAATAATTTATAGAGAAGTAAAGGTTTCTCTCCGAATAGGTATAATAATAATAACATTATATAATGCACGTTTCGAGATGTATAAGGTCTCCAAGCGTAAATTATCGTAATTGAATGTCATGACTTTAACAAATTAATAATTAAATCCTAAATTACTCCCACGGTGTTTTATCGTTCATGTAGTCTTGTGTACTATAATAAGCTTTAGATATAAGTTTATGCTTTACAAAATTCTTAAATTTATTGACTGAAAATTCAGTAATATTTACTGGAAGTTTATTATAAAATCTTATACAATTACCCATGAATGATTTCCTTATTTTATGTTGGCAATCGCAGCAATGTGTCCACTCCACTATGATGATGTTGCTGCCCATCAATCTTCACTAAATACATGGCCAGTGACACTTCAAATCCCTTCGTCAACTCTTACGACACCCACTGGAAGAGTTGGGGTAGTGACACATGTCCGGCAATCTCTAAATGTGCCATTCTGCGAGACAGGCATTGCCTAGTGCAGGTGTCACCGATAATCGGTTCATTTGGATATTCGTCTCTTCAACAGTGTTTCATTACTACTTATAATTGTGTTCAATCTTGTTTATATTAAGTCTCACTGTGTTTCAATAAAATATTTATTATTATGTATTCTTACTCCCGTCACCACACGGCCACACATTACACACTAGCGTGGAATTGCCCGTCTATCCTTCATAACGTCTCAACCGAGATTTGTCCGCAGAGAGGAGTCCGGCAGGTGGGGCGGCGAAGCGCGGCGGCGCCGGCGCAGCTCGCCCCCGCGCCGCGCCTCGCCCCCCAGAGACCATGAGCCTCTCGCTCTCGCACGGGTACGTAGCCTATCTGTCTTTCCATTCGACTCTTGCCTGAGTGCCTAGCCAAGTTGCCAATCGCTAATGATCGGTAACGTATCGTAGTTTTCTAATCTGTGTCACTCTTTATTATGAGACAAAAACAGTTCGTTGTTTTTTGTTTACGATTCACGATTGTTGGCGATTGCCATCTTGATTACGCACACAGAGGTGACTGACTTCTAATCTAAGAAAACTGATGATTCAGGATTTCATAAATACTTTTCGAAAATTACGCAGCTTTGTCATTTATTTCACAGAACATGAACGCATCTCTCAGTAGACATAATAAATCCTCATCATTCAGCCACAAGCTTTGGACCTCCGTGTACGAGTATATTAGTTGGAAGCTACCTGACCATCATTATATAGACCTGCTCTTGCTAAAACTAGAGAAATCGGTGAAGTAGCTACGTACAAACTATATATGTATCACCGCTTTCAAACTTAGCACTTACTAACTAATAGTCGCCCTTTATAAGCTCTAGTTTCCTTTCCTTTAGTTAGCCTTTCTAAGTCTTTTGCTCTGGCAACTATAAATAATAATAAATAAATAAATATCTTGAGAAGATTTAATACACACGACCAAGGAACAAATATTTGTAATAAATAAATACACACATAATGTCCTCGCCGGGATGCGAACCCGGAACCTCCAGTTTCGTAGGCAGGGCAAAGCTATGGAGGCTGACCTACTGCCAAAATATCTGTAGTTTGATAGCATACTAGCAAAGCGCATTCTTCTCTTAGGGCCCAATACGAGTTTATATACGAGTAAATACGTTTTTCGAACGTCGTCACTCGCATTGCGTCAAAGCTAAGTGGAAGTTTATTAGGCGACGACGCTCGAAAGACGCTAAGTTGGCCAGACCATTTTTCCCATGTCCACACTCGTGCCTGATTTAGAGCGGGAGTCATGCATTACTCAGATAGAGAAAAATATATACATAAAGAGAAAGAGGAAAACATCGGTAAAGGAAAACAATTGTGAGTAAACCTGCATACATCTGCGAAGAAATTCAAGGGTGTATGTGAAGTCCCCAACAATTAACGGGCTAGCGTTGGGACCACGAAAAATAGGCACGTTTGATGTTGAGTTGCGGAAAAAGTTGCCAGAATACAAGAACAACAAGAGGAATAGCTTAACATAAAAGAATATTGCAGGCATCAGCCCCTGCGTCTCCAACGGCGGGCTCTGCCCACTCCTCCCCCGCACCAGTGTCGCCAGCGGGCAGCGCTGCCGGCGCTCGCTCCCCGCTCCCGCTGGTCGCACCAGATCTGCTGGCCATGCAGCTGCTGGATCAGCACTCGCAGCTTCAGGCGCTGATGAAGCAGCGGTTGTTCCACCAGCATCATATGCAGAAGCAGGTAGGCTTTTATGTGAAGTTCAGCATACCAAGAGCGTTGGTATGCTGAAGTTTGGCTGCCCATTTTAATAAGTCCCTATTCTGAACATTAGGTAAACGGAGAACCAAGTTAAACAAGGACAGTCGAGTATCATATATATGTACTCATTTCTTCACCTTAATTAATTAAACTAGTGTGAAAAATTGTGTATATATTATATTCATAAACTTGACTGTACTAAGGCAAAAGACGACTTCAACATCTCCTAACGAAAAAATAGTCTCCGCAAAAAACGACTTCAACATCTCCTAAGGATAGACAAAAATAGTCTTCGTTTATAAGACAACCATTGATTCTTAGCTGGTAGTCCTTGAAAGTCTCTATCTTCAAGGTTTCTTGAAATTTTATTTTGAGAGTGGGTGTTTACGATTGAATACCTACTGTCCTGAGAGAAGAAAATATTTGTATCAGCCAATGTAAGCTCCTCTACAACGATAGAAGAACTGGTGTCAGTACCCTCAGAGTATGTTTCCTAAAAGTCCCTCAGGCAATATAGTGGTACCATGGGCCTCTTTTGCTAGTGTCACAAAATCTATTGCTGATTTGACTATCTCCGAATTCACAAGCGTGTTAATTATAATAATTATAACCAACATTTATATGTATTTTTTCTAATACAGCACCTATCTTCGGAGGCTGCTAAGCGTCAGTTGGAGCAATCCCGGCTGCAGGATCAGATCAACCTGAACCTGCTTTCCCAATCGCATCTGCCGCCTCCTGATGCTTCTCCTGGTGAATATTTTATTCGTACTATGAATTTATACAAGCAATGTCTGGTAATGAGTCGGAATCATAATAGGTCTAGTTCACTATGTCTAGTTTATACTCGTAGTACCTATTATGATTCCGACTGACACGTAAGACTATTGACGTGATTTTAAACATGATGAAGAGTGGATCTCTTTCTCTCGTTTTTCTTAGTACCTATCTATGCGATAGAATTGATGTTGACCGTTTGTCACTGTTACACACTGTTACTAACAATAAAAAAATACTAAGATTAATCATGAGACAACGAAAGAAAATTATTGACTACTTTTGGTAATCATATAATATAAGCCTACTCGTTTAGGCATTCTACCTCAAGAAAGATTGTCACGAGAGAACGTTGTTCGCATGCATTCTGTCATTGCTGATAATAATCGCACGTTACTACTCTACCCACTATTTCCTACATATGTTGCCCATCTATTAACTTTAGTGCTGATGGCACGAGCATCATTCATGAAAGAATTGGTTGACGCCACATTCCAAAGTTTTCGAAAATGGAAGATCGGACTGGATGAAACTAATACCCGACTTAAGCCTACAGATTCCAAAGGATCCCAAAGGGTCGAAGTGTATCCAAGGGCACTACTAATAAGATAAGATGGTAAAAATACTCTCATATCCTCAGGTTCCCTTCAGCAGCAGCTCGGCGCGCAACAGCAGCAGCTGGTGCAGCAATTGCAGGCGGTGCAGCGCCAATACCTCATGCACGGGCCTCTCTCCGTGCCGCCTAATGCTCCTCCAGGTTTGTGCTCTGGAACCTCTCGATTAATTGGCTTTTGTGCAGCCAGCATTCATGTCTGACACACTTATTCATAAACATTTCCGAACTTCGTAAGCCGCTAAGTATTGTTTATTCCTTCGGTCTTATCAATATTTATTTATTTATTTTATTTTAATTACATTTGTAACTTACAGCTAGGACCATAGCATTACAAACTTAGTATTACAAATATAATTGTCACATACATTCATTCACCAGCATTCCCTTACATTCGTTCATCAGACTTAATATGTCCGAAAGTATGTATGAGACCGAAAGGGACAACCAATACTTAGCAGCTTGTTAAGTTAGACGTTTATGAATAAGGGGGTGAGTCAGAAAACCTTTACCTGCAAAGTGTGTGGCTTAAAGTTTTCACGACCTCCGGCGATCAGTCGGTAGTATCATTACCTGTGAAGCAGAACGCCACCAGGGTTCTAATCCCGGTAATGACATCTCACCCGGCGATGGCAACAATGTCAATGATGTTTTTATTTTTATTTTTTTGCCTGCTCATGATGAATTTGCCTTACGAAATAGAAAAGTATGACTACAGTTGTCTCAGAGGCCTTTTATAAATCTAAGTACAAGAAAGATGTTCTCATAAATGTTATGTTTTTTTTGTTAATATTCACTCGTCCACTACGTAGAAAGAAATACCAATGATTATTTGATAAAACGTGCCCCGCAAAGTTTCTTACTGGTTCTTCTCGTGCTGGTGTAGGGTTAGAACCGGAAGTAGTTTTAATTTTATTTTCAACTTAGACCATTCAAAAGAGTTTGTTGCCGTTCCAATGTGAATAAAGAATCACTTTCACACAGACTTTGACTTTGAATATAAAGCGAACCTCTCAAGAATTCTGAAGAGTAATCATAAGAATAGTTATTAAAGTAGATCCATATCCATATAGGTCTTATGCTGTGGGGAAGCGAGATGGAAGAGCATCCTCTATTCGGACGTGGAGTGTGCAAATGGCCTGGCTGCGACGCTTTGGCTGATGACTACCAGGCGTTCCTCAAGTAAGTGGTTTAGAACCTCTCTTATTGAGGATAACTGTAACAACTTTAAGGAATCAGATAATCAGGCGTACCTAATTTAATAATTACCTTATAATAGATTATCTCTTCTTGACATCCATTACACCTGATATTTTGTTTCGTACGGCTGTTATTTTTAAAATTAAGTGAATTGATACTATAGCTAGTAATGAAATAGTATTTTATACAATCGTGTTATAATAGAGAGTTTTTCAGTCGAGTACCGTGTTTAGGCCACGAAGCTTGCTGAGTGGCCTAAGTAAGGTACGAGATTGAAAAACTTGATTATAACACGATTGTATACAATACTTTTTCTACGAGATAAAAAAAGTAACAAAAAAAAATATTATGTGCATAAGAATTATAAATATTGTAAGTAGGCACTAGGCACCATTATTTCTACCTCTAGTATCAGATTTCCTTTACACAAGATAATAAAATTGGAAAAAAAAATGTCTGTAGTGGGTTACTCATAAACAAATGCAATACTAATTTGACTAGTAAAAAAAATCATAAACACTTCATCAAATAATTTATTGAAAATAAAGTTATTGAAATAATAATATAAGCAATTACTCTTTATGATAATGGATGTGAAGGTTTTGGATATTATTTCTTGTTATAATCATAGGGGCATTTTGTTTAAGAATTTGAGATAGATTAATTTCCTTCGTTGCTGAAGAGGTGGGTGCTTGAGAAACTTGAGACAAAATATTGGCATTGTTCACTGGAGTAAAAGTCGGACTTGGTGGAGGCTGGACATCCATGGGTTGGGCTTGAGTATTCTCTATGGAGTTTAATATGGTTTTTGAAACTTTTAAACAACACTCAATAGCGTTGTTGTGTCAGCAGAGAATTGCCTAGCAACCAACTCAACCAAGTGTCTCTGATTGGCTGATAACGTGACAGATAAAAAAAAATGTGTGTTCAGATGCAGAAAAATTTGCCAAGTATTGCAAATTAGTATATAATATGTATGAAGTTCTATTTTTGAAATTATTATAGTTGTCTACAGAGCATTGTAATGAATATTACAGTTCCCCTTCCCCAACAACTGCTGAAAACACAGCAGTTACAGTTTAGTCCGTGGAGTCCTAATTGACAGATTAAAGTCGAAGAGTAGAAAAATTCAATTATTACGATGGGATGAACTTTATTAAATCTTGTTACCTACCATATTAGCAAAAACGCTACTTCAGATTTTTAATCATGCATTAATAAAGTTACCTGTTTAGGAAGGCTTCTAATATAACCTTAACCTCGTAATCATCAAGAGAACAATTCAGCTAAACGCCCGGTCTGGAATCTATTATACAATTTAACACTACCTGTAAAATACTCGGATCGTACAGCATTATTGGACTCTGGGAGTTAAGTTCTTCATTTCTGACGTCGGAGCATTCACGCTGAGTGTTACTTTGAACAAGCTATTGCACATTCGGCGGCCCGCGGTTAACATAACACCTGCAGCCCACAATCTCTCTGCTTTGCCTTAAGGCTGCCTGGTAGAGATTGCCTCATGGCATTAATGTCGCTGGCCGTGTGGTGACGGCAGAAAGAATACATTTGTCACCACCCCAACTCCTTCTGCGGGTGTCGTAAGAGTCGACTAAGGGATTGAAGTGTCACTGACCATATTTGATTAAAGATTGATGATGGGCAGCAGCGTCATCATAGTGGACACATTACTGCGATCGCCAATCCGCTTGCCCAGCGTGGCCATTATGGGCATTTACCTCATAATGCGTCTATACGCATAGTTAATAGGAGAGGCCTACGTCCAGCAGTGGACTATCATAGGCTGATGATGATGATGATGATGATGAGTAAAATTAAAATAAATAACATCAATCGCCAGACACCTGGAAGCAGCGCACACGCTGGACGACAGATCGGCTGCGCAGGCGCGCGTCCAGATGCAAGTGGTTGCGCAACTCGAGCTCCAACTCCGTCGGGAGAGGGATCGCCTCGCCGCCATGATGAGACACCTCCACGCTGCTAGGGATTCTAGCCATCATCAGCCTAAACACTCACACGGTGAGTAGGCCTTACCCTTCGTACTTTAATTTTCCATGGGACACCTTCAGATTTAATTATTTTAAGTACATTATAAATATTAGATGTCATATACCAAAGAAAAACGACCAAGATCACCTATGTCCGAGGTGGGGATCGAACCCACGTACTCAGCTTTCGCGGCTGATGCCTGCTGATGGGTATATGCAATCCCTTACAAGGCTAGGCGCCTTTGACCATTCTCTAAGGGCAAGCACTACATGCCTGCACCTCCTATTAGAATACTTTACAGTTTTCTAGACTAGCTAGAGAGAGCTGGTGCTGCCATCTATTGAACATATTGCGAAAACACAAATCAAATTATTTATTAACTAAATATTTTGATTTGTACTTTTAATTTTTCTCCAGTAGGCACACTACTTAATACTATATAAATTATAAATATTAGATGTCATAATCCAAAGAAAAACGACCAAGATCACCTATGTCCGAGGTGGGGATCGAACCCACGTACTCAGCTTTCGTGGCTGATGCTGGAGTAAAATTAAAAGTACAAATCAAAATATTTAGTTAATAAATAATTTGATTTGTGTTTTCGCAATATGTTCAATTATTTTAAGTACATGTTTAATCTTTTATTCACATTCGTGAAGCTAAAACGCCCATTAGCCCATTCCGTCACCGACCTTACCCGTAGCGTGCCATGCACGGACCGTCAAGCATAATCGGCGAGGATACCATGCCCGTGTTGATACGCTCCGTGCACGAAACGGTGCTAGAACAGTGCCTCAATTCAATTAGAACATAATTAATTACTATTTGAGTATCATAAAATTTCAGGAGCCCCAAATGAAGGCACATCGCCAGGACCAGTGCGTCGCCGCGTCTCCGACAAATCCGGTGTGGCCATTGCTGGTGGTAAGTTTCTACATGTTTCCTTTGTTTGATGTAACTCGAAATCGAGGGGCTGGAGCTTCTTCGCACAGCATATCATTGTGATACAGCGAGGAAAGGCCGCCAGCATCCTTGGTACAATGCCAGAAGAGTGAAGAGCATGTTTTAGATTCATGGCAGTGGAAATAAAGATTTTTAGTTTTATTAGCTACTGTAAGGGCTTGTTTCACCATCCCTCATGGCTGATATGAATATGATGAAATTTTAGCTGTCCTTTTCTTTTATATGGGGTAATGGATAGTGATAATTCTATGTATCGGATATATTTATCCGAGGATTGTGAAGTCAGGTTTCAAAAAGAATGAAGAACGAATAGTAAATCTGACGCTGTAGTACCTTCATTATACCTTTGCTATTCATTTTTAAGTCCGAGGTCCGTTTCTAAAAACATCGTATTAGTTAGAGCGTGTTATGCAAGTAGAAGTCTCTTTTTAACACCATCAATTATATAAGGATTTCCACTGCTATTACAAGCTAGCTACATGTAAGATTTAGAAATAGGCCCCTAGTATACTTTACTTGTATTGAAAGTTTTTCGTTTTTGTCTACAAGGTCTTCCATATATGCTCGAAAGAGCCGGATTAGATGTGCAACAAGGTAAAACAGTGTTACAATTTCAGTCTTTAGGTAATCATTATTTATTTAGTGTTCTGTTTTAAAACAGCTGTGATGCTTAACATTTTCAGTTTCAATTGTTTTTACTAATATAATATTGACTTACTAGTGGAGTAAGCTTTAGAATAAAATCTGAGAAGGAGAAGTGCAGCAAGGCATTAGATAATTATTACGCTCTGCACCGATTTCAATTTTGATGACAGATTTACTTAGAATTGTTAGTACATTGCAGCTTTTTTGATTTTAGTTTAATTATTCATTTGAAATCACATATTAAAGAATTAATTTAGGTATATGTAGTTCCGAGTTCCAATGTATACTTAATTTTATCGTCTACCTTCTAATAATTCAATTTAATTCCTGTTTTGCAGAAATTCAGCGTAACCGTGAATTTTATAAGAGCGCAGACGTCCGACCTCCATTCACATACGCTTCGCTCATTCGACAGGTTTGTACTTCCATAAGCATTTGATATGAAATAACATTGATTATCTTACTAAATTCGTAAATCTTTTTCGCGTGATTCTCTTCTAATAATATTTTTTAAGCAATTATTTATAAAATAGTCTAACGTGTAATTGCCATTATAAATTTTGGGTTTCTTCGTAATTTCATGCAGGTGTGCCACAAGGTTGCAATTTAGAGCCATGAGTGTTACTTTAAAATAAGTTTAGTTTGCTATGAATTTAAACAAAAAATAATGTTTTCAGGCCATAATCGAGTCTCCAGATAAGCAGCTGACCCTCAACGAGATCTACAATTGGTTCCAGACAACCTTCTGTTACTTCCGTCGCAATGCTGCCACATGGAAGGTACGTTTTAGATTTCCTTTTTAAATACATAAATATAACAATAGCAAATAGCAAAATTTAAAGAAAGTCATTGATTTAGAGAAATGTATTAAGTTAATTGTGTAATTGAGTAATGAATTGTTTAATTTTGTTATAATGTTGTAATTAAACGAACTAATATTATTAATAATTCCTGACGATTAGGGACAACAGGTATTTGTAGTATTTTTTACGTAAGTATTATGTGTATGTATTTATATTCATCAAAATCTTATGTTGCGTGCAACAAATAGACCTAAATAAGATACAAATAACAAAAGATTTTGGTGAACATGAATATAAAATATTAACGTAATTGTGTGTACTGTATTTTATTACAATTATACATTGTAATACATATTTACAACGGTGCTTTAATGATCTGAGCTCCAAAATTTAAATAATATAAACTCTAAAACAACAAAACAAAATCTGCCACACATCCGCTTTGCTCTGTTATAAACAGAAGACGATCTCCAATCAATAAAGCGCCCTAGCCTTAATCCTCGACCAAATAAAGACTAGTATAGTACAACAGAACGCAGTGCGTCACAACCTCTCGCTGCACAAATGCTTCATGCGTGTGGAGAACGTGAAGGGAGCGGTGTGGACGGTGGACGAGGTGGAGTTCTACAAGCGCCGGCCGCAACGCGCCGCGCACGCGCCGCCGCCGCTGCACCAGGGGTACGGGCCCGCCAGGGACGACCGACTCTTTACACGAACGGGATACACGAATACAATATACACTTATCTTAATTGCCTAAAAACGCCATCCTGGCATTTAACTCTTATACATTACACCAACGCCTACTGCCACAGGATACACGATTACAATATAAACGTATACACTTACAAGCCTGAAACGCTTCTCTGACACTATGACTGATATTAGACACAAACACGATAGATGTACACTTACCAGTCTAAAACACCACCCTGACCTTCTACTGCCACAGGTTACACGAATCCAATTAACACTTATTTCAACTGCCGAAAAACATCATCCTGACATTTGACTAAAATACATTACACCAACACCTACAGCCACAGGATACACGATTACAATAATTATAAACTTATACACTTACAAGCCTGAACGCTACTCTGACACTATGACTGATATTTGAGATAAACATACGACGGATTCTTACTGACATAGGATTCATGAATACAATATACTAATACACTTACGAGTCTGAAAACGCCACCCGTCACACTGTCACCATATTTGACACAAATCATACTGCCACAGCATACACGAATACAATATATTATACTTATACATTTACCAGTTAAAACACCACCCTAATTCTATCATCAAGATCAAGTTGTACTGCCACAGGATACACGAATACAATGTACACTTACCAGCTTAAAATCACCACCCTGACACTAACACTCTAATACAAATATAAGATGAACTCGTCCTACCAAAGGATACACGAATACAGTATACACTTATACAATTACCAGTTTAAACTGACCACCGTAACACTATCACCATATTTGAAATAAATACATGACGGTCTTATACTGCCACAGGATACACGATAACAATGAACACTTACACTACTTGACATAAATATAATGACGGACTCGTCCTATCAAAGGATACACGAATACCTATACTATTACCCCCTTATTCATAAGCGTCTGCTAACTTAACAAGCCGATAATAATTGTTTGTCCCTTTTGCACATTGTACATGTACATTTTTAAGACCGAAAGGGACTAACAATTATTAGCGGCTTGTGAAGTTAGCACACGATTATGAATAAGGGGGTTAGACACTTACCAGTCCAAAATCGCCACCCTGGTACTGTAACTTTCATGCACAAGAACATGACTGACATTATTTACACAAATACACCACAGAATAACTACAAAATCACAAGACTACTCTTACCTCCAATATGGGATATGTGAATACAATATACACGTATACAAACATTACAATGATTATTAAATATACGAATACGACTGAGTAGTATGATTGATACACAAATAATAGTTAATACTATTACATTTGCTACACTACCACAGGATACACGAATACAAAATACACTTACATATCAACCTAACATTATTAGCACACTAAGTAATTCACCTACTATAATACCTAAACAAAACCACGAGAGGCTATTTACACAGTTGTAGCATATAAAATAGACCGTTATAAGGATAATTATATGTAAGACTTATCACTGATATTATATTATGATACACATATACGATCGACTCGTGCTATACGATACACAAATACAATATGCACTGACACTATGACTGATGCACAAGTAAAGTGTGGCCACTATGATGCTGCTGCTGCCCATCAACATTCTTCAATAAATGAATTATCAGCGACAATTCAATCCCTTAGTCGACTCTTACGACGTCGACGCAACAAGAGTTGTGTGGTGACAAATATATTCTTACTGCAGTCACCACTAACGTGGGCAATTTGACGTTACATTACACTACTATTGCTACTTCAATTTAGGACAACTATGTAATTGTTATAAGATCAGAAGGCTGATAATGTCAACATTCCTATAAACTATCATATAAATATGATATACAACGATAAAATAGCTATACACGTAATGAGTGTGTATGACACTCATAATATGTACATGAACGCAACACAACAACTATTCCTCAAATTGAATACAATTTGCCAATTGAATGTGACATGATCTACCTTACATTTAAAATTTTAACACTGATTCAGAAAAAATACATTTTACATAAATATAGCAGTTCTTTCAAAAATAACAAAAAATATGAAACATACCCAAAAAAAATTAACACTGTAAAAGGGTATAACGTGATAATGATAAAAAATTCCCATAAAAATATTAACACTATATAAGGGTATAACGTGTTACAAACATTTTGAAAAAGTACATAGTTAAAAATTGTTTATACACCAAAAATATTGTACTTACACAAGAACATTATATTTTTTTGTGCTACGCGTAAAAAAATAATTAATTTAATACATAATATTCTCAAGTTTTCCAAAAACATTTAGTAATTTGATGATAGTAACTATACAAACAAAAACGATTTAAATATTTTTTCACAACATACACAAGTATCTACGACATACATACTTCTGACACTATTAACACCGTCACATCGGGAACACTCTACAATTTTTGGATTCTAACATTTTAATCTTCTAAATATTTTCTATCTAACCTAGAGATACTTAACTCTTGTTGTGTAAATAAACGTTTGGTCTCGTTTCAGATTTGGATTGTAATTTTTGTGTAGTTACTTTTGAATCATGATTGTAAGTAGACTTATAACCGATCGATACGAATACTAATTCTCCATTCGTCAATTAGTGCGGTTCAATAAAATCTATCTCAGCTTTCAAAATATGAAGTTTAGTATCATCATCGGTTATATCGCTACGATGTGTGAGGTCATGTACATTTTCTGTATTTAGGACTCGTTATTTGTGTGTGTTCGTGGGTTTCAGCGCAACGGTGGTAACAGTTTCTCGCTTGCCTAACCTACCTCCCGTCATCCTCATCCCGGGGTCATCCTGCATGACAATCGTTTCTCCACGACGATCTAAAACGTTTCCATCGTCGTCGTTCCAACGAACGATGGAAGCGTTGTTAATTAAGTGTTTATCGGTTTTGGATATGTCGGCTACTAATCGGGTTGACTTGTAGAACGCGATCCGGACGAACCTGTCGTTGCACAAATGTTTCGTGCGGTACGAGGACGACTTCGGGTCATTCTGGATGGTGGACGACGCGGAGTTTGTGAAGCGGCGGCACCTGAGTCGCGGGCGCCCGCGCAAGTACGAGCCGGCGCCGCCGCCGCCCGCCGGCGCGGGCGCAGGCGCGCCGCACGCACAGTAAGGGAGCGACGAGCGGCGACCGTCCAACGAACGAGTAGGCTAGCTTTTTTCTGCGCGGATTCAGCAATTTTGCTAAAGGGTTAGACTAAGGTGGGTTGCATCAAATCGTTTGTCAACATTAAAACGCTAAAATTTATTGTATGGGCCTGTCAAGTGTGGTTCGCACCCATCTCTCGGTGACAAACCATTCGCTAAAATCAATGAAAAATTTCAAAGCGATCTGCTAGATAATGTTGATAGTTTTGCAAAGCGTGATTGGTGCGACCCGCCTTATAAACAGAAAGAGATGAGTCCAACAGAAGATGGAAGTGATATTTTGATTTTTGAAGCAAAGACCCATGTCTGGATTTGATATTCAAAGCTTTAATCAGCAATACAAAACCATGGATTAGCAGTTGAGACCCTCAGATTCTTTGACTCTTCTTTTTCAGCACTAACTCTAATTAGCCATTTTCCATTAGAGACAAAAACATTTAGGATTTGAATAACATATTATTCTGCCCAATTGGTCAATAATCCGAATTGCTGAATCCTTTAAGATTTCCGTACTTTTGAAAAAAGCTAACAAGAAATGATTTTGAGTGTAAATTTAAACTTTTCGAAATGTTGTTAAGATGAAAATAAATCTTGTACTACCCGTATGTCTTTTTAAACTCTGTATTCATGTTATAATGTGCGAATCGTTGGGCGATCGCGTCCAAAAAGTTTACGTGTGGAATTATAAATAGATCGAAAATTATCATTTAAAACAGTAGTTGTGATAATTTTTGATTTAAGGCTAGTTCGATGTTCTGACCATTTTGTAAAGTGTATCACTGTAAAGCTTTAGATTAATCAACTTGTCATGTTAGAATGTTACTAGAAACACGTGATTGTTCCAATATATAATAGTCAATAATAATATCAGTATGTGCTCACATTTCTTTTAAATGTACTAAAAGTAAACAAATCCCAAAACAAGGTGTTGTAATTTTTAATTGATAGATTCAAAAAGAAACACGAAAAAAATACTCTGAAATTATTATCAGATTCAGAGAGGAAGTAAAAACTGTAAAGGAAAAGAAAATTTATAAAATGTAATATAACAATGATGAACTGTAAGCATATACGTCAAAGTATTAGACTCCTAGAGTGCAGAGCTATAACCGATTGTTTTGCTATAGATTTTAACATCACAGTATTATGTGACTTATCTAATATTAGCTTTAATCCATATGTTGCTAATGTAATTTCTGATATTTTTAATTTTATCGACTACCATTACAAAATTAAGTATGATAATGATGTTTGTCTCTATGATATGCATGTTGTAAGATGAATTGTAACAAGGATCGTCGTTGGATACCCAAGTAAGATTGTAGAAATCTTTATCTTCTCTTGAATCCATTTTGTCATCAGCACGTATACCCCGATTTTGTAGTCGCTTGTCTGTCTTGGCTTCTTACGCTTTGTTTGTGCATTCTTGTCGCATGTTATCTAACTTTTTTCTCTTTTCTCATAAGCTTGCCTTTTTTCACTTTTTATCTTTCCATTTTATTCTATTTATCTTTCTGTCTCACACACACACACACACACATCAACACAGACCACTGTTACAGACGAATTGGACTTTGATAATCAAAATTCGACACTTCACATAGTACACATGTACACCATACACTCGTGTAAATTATAGTATCGTGATGATTTTATCATCATTCGTAAAAGATGAGGTCTGAAGTGGCCGGGGTAATTTTTTATTCATATTTTGATTTCTTTATTACAACCATTTTAAATAATAAAAGTGTTAAAATTGTAAATTTCTCATCAGTAAAGTTGTTTTTTGTTTTTTTAATTTTATTTGAATTATAAGAGCCAATGTCTCATTTGTTATGAATTTAACAGGTTCATGGGGGCCCAGAGTCCTCCGATGATGACCAGCCCTCACGGCTACAGTGAAGCTCTCAAACGGAATCTTCAGGTATGCATGAAGTATATTCTAGAAATTGCCAGTCGCAAGACCGAAGAAAATTCTGTAATGGAATAGGTAGTTCTAAAACCGTAGAAAAGAACGTAATCATTAAAACATTAGACCTGATTTGTTCTATATAAAAGTGTCAGTATTCATTTTTATTTGCTGTTCTCTATTTACTTAAATATATAGACAGCCATGGTCAAGCAACAAATTTTTGTAATAAATAAATACCTTTAGCTTCGTAGACAGGGTCACTACCAACTGGGTAAAAGGAGGCTGACAGATTTGACTGACTTTGATTTGTTCTATAAAAAGTTTCAGTATTATTCTTTCTTTGTTATTCTCTAATTCAAAATGCGGAAGCAACTCTGTCTATTTCAATGTTATCTATTCTTTAATTTTACTGTTGCTTTCGCGACTATAGATAAAGGAACGTTTTTATATCGGAAAATCACACTAGGATAACGTCTACCTGAATTGCAGACGGGCAGCAGATGAATATAAATGAAATCATATTCTACAAGATATTAACTTAAATAAAATTAAACCTTAGAAAAACCCTTAAAAGGAGCTACCCATCTAAACCGCCCGATTGTTTCCCGAAGCAAAGGTGCCCATCACGCTCGCGGCCTTTCCGCGCTGAATCGCGATGGACAGTCTATAAGATTGTATATTTAATATTTTGCTTCAGGGTATGATGGAAGAGTGCAACCTGTCGTACATGTCCAGCGAAGACCACATCATGCAAGGAGCGGAAGAATATCCTTCTTCTCATGATGATTACAGGTGAGTTAATCTCAGGTTTTAGAGATTTTCATTTTACTCTTTTACGAACTGTAAATATACCTATAGTTCAAGCAACAGACGGTTTTCCCGTTGAACTACAGTATGGGGTTCTTCAAAAGAGGAGTGTACAAGTTTTTATTGGGTCGGCAACGCGCATGTGACACCCCTGGGATTGCAGGCGCCCATAGGCTACGGTAACTGCTTTCCATCAGGCGGGCCGTATGCTTGTTTGACACCGACGTGGTATAAAAAAAAAAACATCAAAACTGTTACAAAACCACTGGGCTGCTAAGGCGAACACCGAAGGTCGCCGAGATTTTTCGCCAACGAAGGCGTCATTAGACTGACAGAGGCAAATTCAGCGAATTTAAGAACTTCGGTGTTCGCGGTAGCAGGCCTGATTTTACAACCATAAACAGCCTTAGTATCAAACATAATATTTCAATACAGTTTGGGGAACACTCATAAATCTAGCGAAATATTGATTGACTCTAACGATCAATAGTTTGGGTAGGTATAGTTCCATAGATTAATATCTATTCCGCATATATCAAGGGTTTTTGTCAATTTGAAAGTTTATCTACTGGATCACTGTCAAATACTGATTAGGTAGATGATTACACGTATTATTTTTAACGGTACCCTGTAAATGCCATTTCGTTTAAGATAATGAAGCATTTCTTTCGAGTTTGGAGGTGTACATCATTTGATACATATCAGATGATATGCAATGATAGTCACAATTAAAAGTAGAATAAAAACAAGTAAAAAAAAATTAAATAAGTTATTTACAATACAATAACTCTTTATTGCACCTCAAAGACAAATACAAAACATATAATAAAAGTACATGTTTGAAAGAGGTAAACAAAAGGCTGTCTTATCACTAAAGAGCGATCTCTTCCAGACAACCTTTGGGTAGAGGAGATAAGAAAGTAAATTACTTATATATTTACTAGGTCCCGTGCTCATAATTCTAACAATTAATACTGAAGCCACAATGTTATGGTAATTATTTTATGTATCTCAATTCACATCGTCATCAGTCCATTTCTGTCCATTGCTGGAAGTAGGCCTCTCCTATTGATTAACTATGCGTATAGACGCATTAGGAGATAAATGCACATAATCGCCACGCTGGGCAAGCTAATTGGCGATCACAGTTATGTGTCCACTAGTCGATTCTTACGACACCCTTGAGAAGAGTTGGAGGTGACATTTGTATTCTTACTGCCACCACACGGCAAATATTGATTTATATGTATGATGCCAATGGCGTTATGATGTTCTGACTCGGATATTATTGTACAGTCGGCCATCGATGCTGAACGGGTACAGTGGCCACGACGCGACCCTCAAGGCAGAGGACCTCAGCGCAGAGCAGGACGTCAAACCCAACATCTACGCGCTCAAGAACGAGATGCAAGCTTCAGACTACTCCAACAAAGGTATCGTACCTATGTAATAATTATTGATAAATAATCACCATAACAAAATACCAAATAAAAAAACCTGCCTTCAACCAATTTCTCCAAGATCCCATCATCAGACCCACTAGGTGCTAACGGGACCATCTCGGAGCTATATCCGTTAGATTAAAAAAAATCGTGTATGATTCTTGAAGATATCGACATAATACATAGTGATCGATAGATAGTGACGACTTACATATAAAAAAAAGTCTATCGAATTGAGAACCTCCTCCTTTTTTTGAAGTAGGTTCAAAATTAGGCTTCGTTGTCCTTAACTTTTGCGTACTGTTGTAACTGTTGTGTACTTACACATAAGAAACGAAAACTCAACTCTCTGTTTGACCTTGAATACACTTCTGCACCTAAAACCAGTGGGAGGAAACCGCATACTATATAAAACACACATCAATTTTGTAGACAAAGATAACTTGCACTTGTAAAATATTGTTTTACCTTCAAGTTAATAAATGACAATCAGATCATCATACTTATAAATTTTGTTTTGTTAAAGACTACACAAATTCCACAAAGGAGTCCTCAAGCAACCGTTCCGGCGAGACCAGCCCCTACGACGAGTACCCGCGCCCCGAGGACCGGTACCGGCCTTCGGCCTCCCACATAAAGGACGAGGCCGAAAACCTCTCCCTCAACGAACAGAGATCTGACAAATAAACTGGCGAGAACGTGTGACTGGACAATCGTTGCCGGCTGTAAAAGCAATAATTTGTGAATTTTAAGGTTGCCGGATTCTCTAGTGTTAGAATTATGATATCACAGTATGTAATACAAGTTTATACTTACGGGTATTGCTATTTGAAGTTAGAGTTGCAGCGTGTAATGTGTTCATTGTTGGTTATTCAGGACGATCTCTGGAGGATTTTTATTTTAGAAAATAACCAAATATTTTTTTGTTCATTTTAATCTGACCCGGTTTAACGGGCTTCGAAGTATTATAGTTTATATTTTTTTCATTAAGTTTTTACGTTTTTTAAGTTTCTAGTTAAGGTAATTGAAAATTAGGACATCTATTTATAGGGTAAGTGTTAGGAAATTTTAGACGAAACGAATTGCGCTAAATAATCAAAAAGTCAACGATAAAATAACCTTAAAAGGTCCATATCAATATTTAAAAATATTTAATCATTATTTGTAATATACAAATAATACGAACAATAAGTAGGTATATTGGACTGTTTAGGAAAACGTAATGGTACATAAAGTTTTAATATTAACGCTAAGCGTTTGGTTCATTATAAACCTTTGAGTTTTTAAATTTATATTTTTTAATAGTACATTTTGATACAAGATCACAAAATGGGAAATCATTTGCATGATTCACGAGACACGTAAATGGACCACACCAGGACGGTAATGGGTTGGTTGCAATAAAATTGTACCTACTTACATAGTTTAAACTTTAATCAAAGCAAAAATCACGATCGCGTAAATTGTGTTACGAAAGTTAGTGAAACAAAGTGGTGGTAGTGTGTGGTATACGCTGTTCAAAGTATCCCACAACCTGTGGCAGTTGAAACAGGTGGCAAAATTATAAAATGTGGGTGCGTATTTTGATCCCTCATAGAAAATTTGATTTGTTGCATTTTTTCACTGCCTAAAGTTTGTTAGGTAGAAACTACGTAACATAAAAGGGTGAATATCTGAGCGTTTCAACCGCCTAATTTTGGGGGCAACATTCTTGCCGAAGTTTTTTTTGGTTACAATGTGCTACTTTGTCATTTGAAGGAGGCACGGTACCTTATAGAAATGCCGAAGTATAATATTGAGACGTTTATAAACTTCGGCAAAAATTATGCCACCAAAATTAGGCGGTTGAAACGCTCAGATATTCACCCAAAAATGTTTTCATTAAATGCCTTCCACTAAGTACAATTTTTTTTGCAATTGACCCTTATATAGTATCATGTGTACAGTCTTACTTCATGGTTAGCCTTGCTTTAACCTTTTAACCGCCGTAGTCTTATATATCAGACAATCGGTATCCAGCTTACCTAGTCAGAGTCTGATAAATAAAACAAAGGTATAATCTGTTTATTCTGATGTGAAAATGCACGTTCTGAACTGCGCGTAAGTTTTTATTGGTGGCGCATTGAAAAATTCACGGCGGTTAAAAGTTAAAAAAACTTTCCAATTAGAATCCATCTTTGTATAGATGAATGATCAGCAGCCTGGAATTGAATTTGCAGTGGTGTTACTGAAAGTAACTCTTTACTATCAGTCATATGGTAATCAGTACAAGAGTCGAAAATATCAAACCTTGAATGCCTAAGATGTAAACACAATTCCACTACATATGCAATTCTATGCTCGCAGTAATTTACCTTTAAAAAAGAAAGGTCTCAGGTTGATATTGTAATCAGAAAAGACAAATGTTTGGCAATTAATATCATATTATACCTGTATAATTTTCTAGCAAAATCGAATGAATGCACCCAGAGCCATGGGCCAAAGTAGCTACTGACTGGACCCTCTAGGCAGGTCCCTGGTCCCTAGTCTGGGCAGGGGAGACCTAAAATAATGGCGGGATGACCAGGGGGGTTACCATGACGTACTAATACGATTCAGTTTACGTCGAGAGAAAGAGACAAGGCTAATACGAGTAATATCTCTGACCCTTTCCCTGAACCTAAACCGAATCGCATTAGTTTATCATGGTAAATCCCCCTTGGATTCATTTTGTAGTAACTGGCAGAGGTATGCACTAAGCCGTGAAGAGTGGCGAGTAACAGAGGAAGCCTTTGCCCAGCAGTGGGACACAATATAGGCTATATAAAAAATCAAAAGAATTACAAAATGAAACATTGACACTTAATAGTTAGCTGTCCTATTTCGAAAATAGAAACTGCGGAAAATCAGGTAGCCGTATGAATTAACTAGGCATTCATGTACCCTATACTACGTGTTGATTATTTCCTATGGCATTAGAATATTTTTTATTACTTTTTTTTCTTTTGATGGATACTAAATACACGACATAAGAAAAAGTATGCATTTTTTTAGACTTATGTTATTAGTTTAGTTATAGTGTTTCATTTTGTTATTCTTTTGATTATGCTAGAAAAATATATATGTAAAATGATATAACGGTTTACGTGTATTTTGCTGATTTCGCTTTACGAAACATTGTTGTATCCCAGGAATTGATTTAAAATGTTTACGTTAAGAAAATGATCTGAAGTTCTATTTTGGTACCAACTGGTACATATTGTGCTTGCTTTTGTAATTCCAAGGAATTGTTTTTTTAAGTTCATAGTCTAAGAGCTGGGTTGTAAATATTTATCATGATTATCATGAGTTGTAAATTGTTAAAAATGGTAATTCTAGACGAGTGTAAACGTTTACTTATTAAATATAACTTAATATCGGATATTAAATCGTTCATGTTGTAGAAAATTTAGAAAAACTTTAGTGGTAACAAAATCACTGTATTTAGAGTTACATTAGAATTTCATTTTTGCTATTGTGTTCTTGAATATTGTGTTATTTAATTAAAATATAGCGTTTTTGAAGTAAAATTTATCAGCTTTACATCGTATCGGAATGACCATTCATAGACAGGCATTAAGCAGCTAATATTTAAATAAATGGTGATGATATTTTTTAAAGCTCAAAGAATATCGATGCCGAATGTATACAAACGAGGCCTAAAGAGGCTTTCTTCAAATAAAGATTAATTAAACGTAATTTTCCCTGGTTTTGAGTAATATAGCAATATTTCAGTGAATAACTACCTTCTCTAGTTATTGATAAATTCAAGAAGGGTTAAATCATATCACAGTTAAGTATGTATACCTACTTGTAATATCTAGAACTGTAATTCGATGTGTATGTAAAATGTTTATTCCATTTTGCAATAACTTGAATAAGTAGTAAATTAAATGCAGGCACATTGAAAATCCACAGTTTTGTTTAATTATTTTTATGCATTTTTAGCGCAGTAAAGTACAAAAAATATGTATGTTTTCGTAAAAGGTTTCACAGAAATTTGTTAAATACCTACATTCATAATTCAAATTTCTGTTTTTACAGCTAAAGTATTGTAAACTCTTCCAACCAATGGTTTGAAATCGACTTCCATGACTCGATAATTGTGCAATTATATTACAAAGGCAAACAATCAAAACTCACTATAAAAATTATAACTACTCTAAGTGTCATCGCTGTATTGAATCAGGACTGTGAGACGAGTTATATTTTAAGTAGTAAATTGTTCATTAGTGAGTTTTGGTTGTCAACCGACGTTATATCGATACCTTTAGGCTCAAAGGGCGTAAACGCCATTTTGGCCAAAATGAGTTTTGAATGCAGTTTTGTTCAGTTTTTTTTTCTCTATCGATATGTGTAGTTAAAACAACGAAATTCGACAATTTAGGGCATATACGACCCACGTATTTCTAGGAGATTTTTTAAAAGCAAGAGGCGTATTTGATACATTTACACAATTTTTTGTTTATTTAGGTAATAAGTTCAGAAATAAAAAAAATAAAGAGGTCTTATAACAAAGTTGTTATAAAATGTTTATAATACAAAACTAAACAAGCTCATACGACGTAGAAATTATGCTACTTAATTTAGGTAGTATGACTCTAGTAGGCTAAATTAGGTTTATACGCCCGTATCCTTGCATTGTACGTTTTAAAATGACTCATACGCCGTAACGTAGTAGGCATGCTGCGCCTCTTACGCCCTATGATAACAAAACTTTTTGACTTATACGCCCCAAGAAATGTACAAATTATGGCTTATAGGCTCGCTAAGTTATTTTATTATTTCAAAATTACTTACGTACTGTGTACCTATACGATAGTAATGATTCATTGTCATTATCCAAGTATAAAGTAAGAATGATCAGTTATTGCGTTATTAAAACTACAGTATAGAAGCGAATGACCATCATTCTAAATCTATGTATACTTACCTGTATACTGGCGTACCTATGTTGCAAGTGTGAAATGAAAAGTATAGACAGATAATGTGATAAAAATGGGAGACATTGTGTATAATGTGTATAAATTTACGTTCAATTTCAGTCGACATTTTTAATTTACAGTACGCACAGTTATATTTTTTGATTCTGTGCGTTTTAAACATAAATTTCATTTAATGATTAAGTATTTTAAAAGTCTTCTACTCCATTTAGTATTTAATTAATATCTACATAATTATATGTTGGTAATTTAAAAAAGAAAGAAATGCTATGTGAGAGTAAAATATATTAAGTTGTGTCTATAGGTTTTATAAAAATCAAAAGGTAAAGATTTGTGATTATTAGTATTCTAAAAGCATGCTATTATATTTAATTTAGTAGTTAATATGTATGTGTTGGTAATTATAAGGAAAAATAATACTAAATGAGAGTAAATGTACCTTACATTGCATTTAGAGGATATTATTGAAAGAAATATATTATATAATAAAGATGTCATTATTAATTGCTGTTTGTAAGAAGCTCATCAAAACTTTCATCTGGAGTATAGCATTTTATGGGTGTCAGGCGTGGGCCATGATGAAAAAGGACAGAGAGATACTGGAAGCATTTGAAATGTGGAGCTGGAGATGAATGGAGAAGATAAGTTGGACAAAAAATATCACAAATGAAGAAGTGCTTAAAAGAGTGAATGAAAAAAGGAGTTTGCTAAAGATAATAGAAAATAGGAGAGGGAAAATGTTTGGTCACCTTATACGACATGACGCTTTGATAAAAAAACATAATAGAATGAAGAATTGAAGGAAAGCGCGGAAGAGGGAGACATAGAGGAATTTACATGAAACAAATAAAAGAGAAAGTAGACGTTGTGTCGTATAAAGAAGTCAAGGAGGCTTTAGACAGAGTTAGATGGATACAGTTACATTCATCAGTTACGCCGACAAGAGTTTGACTCTTAAATTTATGATGAATTGTTGTTTGTTTTACTGGTTTCATATCGCACATTAATCTGGGTAGTAGCTTAATTGTCCAATAACGCCATTAACATTATTTTTATCCCTAGACATAAAAGAAAAATATAATCAGCAACAGCATAGTCAGTGTAGACATTTTTTTTTTTAAAAGCAGCAACCTTTTAATTGATTGTAAGTATTTTTTTAACCCCACGGTGTATTATACACCCATTCAGAGCATTGCCTATGTTATGAATGAGTTTATAAGACCGATTATAACTATGGTAATTGTGATATACGCCCCATTTAGACCAAAACTCAAACGTTTAGTAACCAATACTCCCTACATTTTTTGCATATTATGTGAAGTTTAAGGGCGTAAACGCCATTATTTCAAAAAGTTAAGGGAGTATAACACACCCTTTTTCTTTATTTATTCATTTATCCTAAATGATTGATATTCAAAATGTTTATCTTAAAAATTCAAGTACGTTGGCCAAAATTTAAGTTATTCTGCCAAAAAACAAAGAAGTTATGATTTTTTTTCTAAAATACTTTTCTTTTTTTGCTTCTCCTGTAAAGTGGCAATTTGGCGTTTACACCCTTTGAGCCTAAAGGTATCGATATAAAAGAGAAAATAATCAGAGAACATCAATGAGAACCATAAAGTAATAGCAAATCATAGTGTTGATGAACTTATAATAAGTTAGTAATTTTTATGATAAGGTACGAGTTGAACACATTGATACCTAGGTACTTAATAACTTTAAACGCGCTTCAAAACTTGGTACTTCATGACTCTTATAATATTGTACAAATATGTTATAATTTTAATTTTATTTATTTAGTCAACAAACACATTGATCGAAACCCAATTGAGAAGATCAATATTGACCAGTAATCATGACTTCTCATGAAACTCGCTTCGAATGTATTATTCATATATTTTAATTAGGTATGTATGATTTCAACACTGTGTTTTTTCATTACTCTACATTATAGTAAAAATATTTCTTTTATATCCTGACATTTTACTGATGTGACTTCCGGTAGAAGAAATACAGGGCAAAGAGTCACCGCCCACATAAAATGTATATTTAGTGTAATTTTCTGATAATTTTAGTTAGCCGGACTGTAAAAACATAAATAAATGTGTCATCGAATTTAGTAGCCTTAATTGTTTTTCTTCTGGACTGTTGGTTGGAAGATTTTTACAAGATTTTTGATGCCAATACTGATAAGAATTTCATGCTTAAATAAATTAAT
The DNA here is from genome assembly GCA_025490895.1 of Thaumatotibia leucotreta. NCBI lineage: Eukaryota > Metazoa > Arthropoda > Insecta > Lepidoptera > Tortricidae > Thaumatotibia > Thaumatotibia leucotreta. The sequence continues at coordinate 14,633 of JALPQI010011470.1, read as the reverse complement.
AAAATTATAATATTGATTCGTGACCATTTTTTTGTGGTAGGTAGTTACTAACGCCCTATTGAATTTATTATTTTGAAAATACTATAAAGATTTTATACAAAAATAAACGATTTAAAAATGGTTGTACCTACTTAATAAATGTACCTACTCATTTACAATACCTATTGCTTGCTATTGTGTCAAAAATAAAAAATAAGTAAATACTTACAAAAAAGGAAAGCTATTCTGTAATTAATTGTCAAAGATACATACAGCTCATTACACTACTTAATTAGTTAATACATCTATTCAAACTGATGTAACCATTTAAGATATTTAAATATAACTTTCGCATATTGTATGTACCTTCTATATTCTACTTCAGTATTGGCATCAAAAATATGCACAAATAAACCTCTATTTTTTAATATTTTGCAGGAATTGTGTTTTTGTTATTTAATAAAAATTGCATTTTATCGTGTTATAAATTGAGAATGAACACATTTTGGTACAACGATTTCCACTAAAATAAAAGCAGTTTCATAATTTTAACGGTTGTGACAATTTTACACTCCAGATTTTTACAATACAAATAATTTGAAACGTTCGATGCAGTTTACTAATTCATATATTTTTTTTATTATTTAATTATACGTGTGATTCTCAATTTATCCCAAGTACCTAAATATTGGCCTTTGGCCTTGCATACATTAAATTTATTGATCATTGTAAATTATACTTAATTAGTGTTGTATTAAACAAAATCATTACAATTATTTCCATTGTTTCATTAAAGTAATTACAATTTTCTTACACAAATGACAACTTTACTGTGTCTGAGGTCTGAATGTCTGAGGGGGAACAGTTTTCGTAGCTAATATGATTTTTTTTTCTATAGTATAAAATACACATCATCATCAGCCTATGATTATCCACTGCTGGACGTAGGCCTCTCCTATTAACTATGCGTATAAACGTATTAGGAGGTAAATGCCCATAATCGCCACGCTGGACAAGCGGATTGGCGATCACAGTAATTTTATTTTATTTTATTATTCAAATAATTTACACAGCATAACAGTTAAACACCAAGGCACTGTGAACTACAAAAACACAAAAATATAAAAAAAAAACAACTTAAAACTAGTTTGATTTTTAATGTGTCCAGTATGATGACGCTGCTGCCCATCATCAATCTTTTATCAAATAGTGGTCAGTGACACTTCAATCCCTTAGTCGACTCTTACGACACCCGCAAGAGAAGTTGGGGTGGTGACAAATGTATTCTTACCTGCTGTCACCATAAATTCATTTGATTTGACCACAGAAACAAATAAAAACAACATTACAAAACAAGTTATGACTACGATTCTCAGACTCGCGCTTCGATGGTTCCCCACCATAATTCGAATTCCTTACTTTAAACCCGATATACACGGTGCTCGTGAGCATTCCGAAAGATTTTGATGCTGAATTCCTAACCATATTTTGAGTATTAATGTCATATAAATATTCCTGGATTCGGGTTGCTGCTTTTTTCGAAATAAGTTTTTCGACGTAAATCATCATAAAACTTCTTTTTGATTATAATGCTACCACAATGTGTTTTAATATTACCACACCTTTTGCCTGACAATCAAAAAATAAGAATAGACTTGACGAAAAAACCTGTCCCTAAAAAAATCATTAAAAAAAATTATTTTAACAAATTGTTGTTATGATAAAATGTATTGGAAATGTTAAAATGTATTTAAAAGGTCTAAAAAAAGAAAAAATTTTTTTTTGTGGAATTTGACATTAGGTCTCATAGTATTTTTTGTTTATTTTGATGTCTAGAGACTGCGTAGTTAAAATCTCTCGCAATAGTCGCGAGTACCGCGTATAGTATGTCTAATATAGTGTACAGTATATGTATGTCTAAACGGAAAAAAAATTATTCACGAACACGTACCTATGGCTTGGTTGGTATCGTCATGTCATTACAGGCATTTTTTGACAAAATGGATCTAAATTATTGTAGTTGTCTTATTTTGTGTCCCTAAAAAACGTGACACAGTGGTGATTTTTGTATGAGATGATGTTTTGTTTTCTATTTCTGTTATATGGATTGAAATCAAGCGTGAAAAAGGAATACGTACTGAGTCGAAACAGCAACTAAAAGCGTGAAAGAGTGATATGAAACAAGACAATGAAAATAATTTTGACCAAAATCCACTCGCCTTCTTTGCAATTAGGTTCACTATTATTTAGTCAAAATAAATGCAGACAGCGACCCTACCGCGAACTTCGAAATCAAAGGAGGATTTGTCTCTGACACTTTCTTGATATTTGCGGATTTCGAATTTCTCGATAGTCGGCCAGGCAAGGGGGCTACCGTGATCTCTTCAATGCGATTCAGTTTAGGTTCTACTTGTTGATTTTTGACAGTTATTCTATGGAACTGACACATCGCGATTCAGATTAGCATCTAAACTGAGTCGTATTAGAATATCGTGGTAGCCCCCCAGTACAAGAGTCGCAAAAATTATCTACCTACATTCTGCATATGACGATATCTTAAAAGAATGAGCGGATATGACACAAGATCCTAAAAGGATAAAATCGTCATTGTGTTTAAACAGTTGCAAAGCGCATGCGTGGCAAATGTGACACTGACTCATTTGATTGGCGACGATAAAAAAACCGAAAAATATGTGACTTCCGACGGATTTAATAATTTTCTTTCTGAAACATACACACCTTTTTAGGGTTCCGTAGCCAAAATGGCAAAAACGGAACCCTTATAGTCTCGCCATGTCTGTCTATCCGTTTGTTCGTCTGTCCGCAGCATAGCTCAGTGGCCGTTAGTACTAGAAATCTGCAATTTGCTACAGGTACACATATTAATCATGCCAATAAAGTGGTATAATAAAAACTAGAAAAAAAAGTTTTTTTTTGTTTGTCTCCCCAACTGGTGAAGTGGAGATGATTTTTTTTATTTGCTGTAATCCTATAATGTGGGGTATCATTGAATAGGTCTCTTAAAAAACATAAGAGTCTTGAAAGAAAGTTTTTTTCTAAAGTCAATATTTTCGGAGATAATCGCACCAGAAGAAAAAAAATTGTGCCCTCTAACTTTTGTTCTGTAGGTCCAAAAATATGAAAAAAAACATGAATATAGAAAACTTTAAAATAAAACTATTTCGAACGTAATCGGCCAAGCCGTTTTTGAATACAACACACTACACTGAGCATGGCCCGACATGCTCTTGGCTGGTTTTTTTATTATTTTATAAGACGTCGCTAGCAAACAAGCATACTGCCTGCCTGATTGAAAACGGTCACCGTAGCCTATAAAGGCCTGCAGCTTCAGGAGTGTCACATGCACGTTGCTGCCCATTAAGCACTTGTACGCTCCTTTTTTGTAGAACCCCATACTGTTAGTCCTTCGGAAAAACCTCAGCAGCTCATTCTAAAGACGGGCCGTCTGCGGGAGGAAATTCCTTTGAAACCGCACGCGCACGGTGAGCGACCATTTAGGTTGCAAGGTGTGAGGACGACTAGGCGATGGCGATCGGTATGATGGTGAAAAGTGGACGTTGGCATCATGTCGAATAGCTCTTACATCGTCAGCCTATGATAATCCACAGCTGGACGTAGGCCTCTATTAACTATGCGTATAGACGCATTGGGAGGTAAATGCCCATAATTGCCACGCTGGGCAAGCGAATTCGCGATCGCAGTAATGTGTTCACTGTGATGACGCTGCCGCCCATCATCAATCGTTTATCAAACAATGGTCAGTGACACTTCAATCCCTTATGACACCCGGAGGAGTTGGGGTGGTGACAAATGTATTCTTACTGCCGTCACCACACGGCCAAACAGAACCGAACCTAAAAGAGTACCTACTTCTCTACAAGGCGTAGCATTGTACCGAGGAGAAGTTTCATAAGTTGCGAAACTTGCCTAGATAATGTTCTCGGCAATTCAAATTTTGCAAGCAATCTAATCATGCCAAAACCATTGTATTACACATTCCCTTTAAGGTATATTTTCTGCCTTGTTGACTCTATTGTGGAACACAATATTATTCATAACACTATTTTATAAGTTCTCATGGAAACATACTCAATGAGAATATACTCTTTAATTCTGAAGAAAATTCTCGGAAAGGACTATGCGTCAAAATTGCCCCAAGACCAAGAAACATGAGAGTTGGATCATTAAATAGGTCTTTAACTTTACTTCATGTCATTTTTTATTTTTATTTAATCTTTATTGCACAAAATAAAAATCATACAAAAGGCGGACTTAATGCTATGAAGCATTCTCTACCAGTCAACCATCTCATCTCATCATTCTATGGGCACGAAATCGAATTCCATTGCAGAACTGAGATATTCATAATTATATTTGTCAGCGTGAATACGAGCTAATTCTGTACAAAAAATCTGTAGATTCAGCCACTAGTTTGTTTGCGTAGCTGCAGCTACCAGCGATCACCCTTATTTGTATGTAAAATAAAGGCTGCTGTCAAAAGAAAAAAAAACAAATCGAGTGAGGTGGTTAACATACAATCACTTGTGCACATTCTTTTTTTTTACACACTTCGGTATCCTATTTATTAACGAACAGTATTTCTGATCGATTGTATTCACGCTGACAAAAATATGAATATCTCAGTTCTGCAATGGAATTCATCTGGGTACCCATAGAATGAAATGAAGTAGATTGAAAGACCTATTCAACAATGTAACTTTTAGCTGTGTTGACTTTGGGGCAAAGTTCCATACAAAGTTGGGCATGGTTAGGGTTGCCAAACAAAGATCACAGATATGCGGGACATTCGCGAATAAATTGCGGGACCTCGCTATAAAACGCGGGACGAGAAGAACGACATTGACATTTAAAAGCAATGCTTAGTTTCAGATCGGTTCAATTTAGATGCAATCATTCATATTTTGGTAGTTATACACGGTCAGTACGTTGCTCGCGGGCTATAGTCACGGACGTCGTGGTACATTCAAATTAATATGATGCAATCTAGAATTGCTTTCATTTACGAATTCATATTACTATTTTAGTATTTCCAGATTAGTATTCCCTGAAAAGTGGGACAATCGGCGTCCCGCGCGAACCCATACTTTAGGGCCCCAGAAACGGGACGTCCCGCATGTAGCGGGACAGTTGGCAGCCCTAGGCATGGTCCTTTACGAGTATATTCCCGCAATTTTGAGAATGTTCTGCAACTTGGACATTGCTAGTGGATAGCGGTCTTTGTAAAATCGTAGAAAATTTAAACTTAATGTCAAAAACGCATGTCACAACACGAACACGTACAAAAAACCATTATAATAATTTTTATGAAATTGAAAACTAAAATAACTGCATTTACTTGATCTTTCAATTTGCCCATTCAAATGGAAATTTGTCTAATTGACATAGAGTTATTAATAAATCAATAAATAGCCAGGACAGAATTTTCGAACAAAAAAAAAAATTGTTGATATCTTGAATTTGTTTATACACGACCATTAATATGTTGTATAGAAAGACTTTTTAAGTTTTTGACAATTATACAATTATTCTTTTTTTTTAAAACATTTTTCTGAAACCGTCTTCTCATTTTCTCTTACGTTAATCAATGAGTATGTCAAAATAAAAACCCTTAGTGAAAGAATTTTAATTGTGCCGACATTTTTCAGTGAGATATCATTAAAATAGTTTTTTTTAAACATATCATTATCTCTAAAACTAAGCCGAATCTAGAAAAGTTCATATGACATTATTGTCTCAAAATTTAGTCAGGAATACACCCTTTAAGTTTGTCGGGTTACTCATTATCCACCCTGTATTTGGATGCTATTTTGCAATAATGTCTCAACCTATATCAATTCGTCCATTAAAAGTCAATCTAATAAATTTCAAAGTTGACATTTTGTTGCGAAATGGGGTTGACACATTATTGCAAAACGGAATCCATTTATAACATTCATATTTTAAGAATCAAGCGAGGTAATTATGTTTTTAAATGTATAACAAACAGGCGGGCTTATAATTTCCTCTGACTGACATGACACCGTCACATTTATTTCGAGACGAGCGAAACGCTCCAAAAATGCACGTTCTAGGATATCTAAAAGCGAAACAAAAAAACGATTCTCACGTGGTTCATATGGCAACAATCACGATCACTCCCATGTGTCGCCATTACTCATCTCTCAATACAAAAAAACGTAAAAACAACGTTAAAAAAAAACATAAAAACGCATTCGAAAATACTAAATTAAACCCCTAACTTACCATTTCGAATCGAACGACACTTTCGTGTAAAAAAGGAATTTAACCCATTCCTAGACATGTGTTAGTTTTTTGTTCGAGTTCAGTAACCAGATCTGGATTAAAAATATGGTTATTTTAGGTTTTTTGTCGGTTCAGTGGTTTTAGTTGAGGGCGAGAAGAGTTATAATTAAGAGCCACATGTCAGTGAGTTCGTAGTGATGGGAAAACATAATGGCAGGTGATTATGAAAATATTATGACCATTCAAAAAGAGATGAAAATATAATCTTATCTAGTCGGTACTAAAGCACTAACCGTTGTCAGTAGAAAAAGGCGACAAATTCAAAAAATGTAAGCGTGAAGAGTTGGCTTACTATAGAAATTTTTTTTTAGTGATAGCGGTTGCTAGACAGAGTATAATTAATTTCTCACTCTAAAAGTAAAAAGTATTAGAAAAATAATGTCTAACAACACTGTAAAACTTAGATACCTAGAGAAAGAAAGATTTTAATTAAAAAAATTTAAAAAGGAAATTAAGCTATTATGGGGTTAAAAATGTTGCCCTTGAGCTTATATCTTCTTATCTTTCGGATAGGACACAGCGAGTGGTTATTAATGGAACTCAATCATGCGGGTCGCCTGTGGCTCTTGGAGTACCTCAGGGATCAATTTTGGGCCCTTTTTTGTTTTTGGTATATATTAATGATCTTCCTAACCTTGTGCGAGAGAAACATGACATTGTATTATTTGCTGATGACACGTCACTCATATTTAAAGTGGATAGAAAAGAAAAGAGCTTTGATACCATTAATGAAGCGCTATCTACTGTTGTAAACTGGTTTACAGTAAATAACTTACTTTTGAACGCCAAGAAAACTAAGTGCATTAAATTTACCTTACCCAATGTTAAGCAGGTAAGCAACAGTATGATCAAAGTAAATGGTGAATCACTGGAATTTGAAGACCAGACAGTTTTTTTGGGTGTGACGTTAGACTCTAAACTACAATGGCATGCACAGGTGGCAGCATTGGCCGGCAAACTCAGCTCTGCCGCATATGCAGTGAGGCGAATCAGGCACCTGACGAACGTCGAGACGGCTAGGCTGGTATACTTCAGCTACTTCCACAGTGTCATGTCATACGGGATTTTGTTGTGGGGGAAAGCGGCAGATATTCAGACCATCTTTGTGCTACAAAAGCGAGCTGTGCGCTCCATTTATGAACTAGGTGCTCGGGTCTCCCTTAGGGAGAAATTTAAAGAGGCACACATACTTACTGTAGCCTCCCAATACATCCTGGACAATATTATGTATGTTCGTAAAAACATTCATGAATTCAAGAAGAATAGTGATGTTCACAACTTTAACACTAGGAATAAACATAAGCTGGCTGTGTCGGCCCACCGTCTCCGTAAGGTTAGTGCGTCTTTCGTTGGGAACTGTACACGTTTTTATAACAAAATTCCTAGTGATTTAACAAATTTGCCACAGCATAAATTCAAGTCTCAGGTTAAGCGCTACTTGATAAGTAAGGCGTATTATACCATTAACGACTTCATAAATGATAAGGATGCTTTTAAGCCAGTACCTTAACGTGTTCGGTAAATCATATACATAAGTGAATGTTTACTATCATACTAGTGTTTCATATTGTTATCATTAATTATAGATCTGACGTAAGATAGTCATTATCTTGGTTTTTTTTTTCCGTATTAATATGTAGTCTTGACACTTGGAGACTTTATACATCTCCGAGATTATCTTTTTATTTTAATTTTTCCTATTTTAATGTATATTATGTCGACACTTAGAGTCCTTTACACCTAAGTAATTTTAATTTTGTAATCAGATTTTCTGTCCTAGTTATTTCTATTTCTATTTTTTTGTTCTTGTGATAGTTGTCATATATGTAACGGGCAAGTACGAATATAAATTCTCATGAAACTAAATATGGTCAGCATTCATAGTATTTAAATTATATTGTCTGCCTGATAGCTTGCACAGTCATGCTCACTTTAAGGTCTCTGCTTACGGTGGCGTCGTTGATCGGGTCGCCACTTTCCCGAAAGAAGGTTGAGGGAGGCGATGGCTGAGATACGCGTCATACTCGTGAACGGGTGCTGTTTGCGGAGACCGGTCTTATCAAGCTCACTCATGGCTTAAATTCAAACAATTTTCCTGCTGTTCTTGATATGAGAAATTGAATTCGCTACATGTTTGTTTATTTATAATTATTTAATATTATGACGCATGGAGACCTTATACATCTCTGAAACATTTAGTGAAATGTATCCGTTTGTTTTCTTTTTACTCTGACAACTAGAGACCTTTACATCTCTAGCAGTATCATAATGCTAATTTTAACTAAAAACAATTGTATGCCCTTTTACATATATCTTTACATCTATACATTTCTCAAAATTCATTAAATTTATATAATTGTTCTGACTATTAGAGACTTCATCTCTAGTTAATGTACTATATCTGTATTTATATTAAATCAAATTTATGTTTGTTTTTAATTAATGCATGTTAGCCGTAAGATGTTATAAAACTATTATTTGAAAAAAGTAAGTCCCGCTGAGTTTCTTGCCGGATTCTTCTCAGGCAGTGGTGTAGGGTTAGAACCGGAGGTAGTTTTTTTTTTCTCTCATTCGCTATTTAGTTTAACGATTCAAAAGCGCTCGTTGCTGGGCCTAATTGAATAAAGAATATTTTGACTTTGACTTTGACTTTAATTGCATTAGATGATATTTTTACCCTAATAATACAACAATATTATTGCAACGTTAAAAAGTTATATGGCTTCGTCTAAAATTGTTCTAGTTTGTACCGTAAAAATAACCATAAATATGTTTTTTATTTGTGTTATTTTAGTACAAGCAATTCTATGAATAATGTGTAATATATATTATTCTCTATCACATGTCCACGGTTTAGTAAAAAATCCTACTTTGTCGCTTGCCTAAAATTTATTATTGGATTGGGAGAAAAGAGCATGTTGTAGAAAGCAACAGATTTCAATTATGGATATCCTAAATTGATGCCTTATAAAATTAATAAATAAAATGTTGATTGTCAGAAAAGTATACAAAGATTTCAGTTCCATATAATAATCTGAACATACGTATACTCTTGAACATACTAGATATTACCATTGACTTTATTTTTATTTTATTTTAGACTTAACAATATCCATCGGGCTCAAACTAAGCACAGCCCGTATCTTGGAAACCGTGGTAAGAGATTTTTCTAATGAGATTTAAAAAATATGTCAAAACAAAAAACATTAACATAATGCTAAGGTTTAAAGATTTACATTATATTATGTGTTAAAGTTGACTAGCGATACTTGATACTATCGATATCGATGTTGTACGTTTTGGCTCCATCCCTACTGCACTTGCTGCCATCATAAATCAAGCTAGCGTTGTCACGTCGATGATATTAACAGAATGCAAGTATTGCCTTCACTATGCATTTCTGTACTTTGTTGTACGATTCTATTTAATTTTTTTTTCTTGTATATTCTTTTGGAGCTTCCAAACGATGACAACTCCATTAGGACTATCGAGTATAATTAATATAATTATCTTCACTAAAGACACTTATGCGGTTTGAATGTTTAATTTGAGGAAATTATGCAATTGTAAAATAAATGTCTACGGTAGGTACCTAGGTATGGCAAATTATTTCACGTGTTGTACTTTTGTTTCACAAACGAGTAGGCTGCGAAAAAATTGTACACAGTTCAAGCCTTAACCCAAACAAAAATCACGATCGCAACAATTGTGTTACGATAGCTGGTCATATAAACTAGGTACCGGTGTAATTACTGGCATAGAGGCAATACATCTAAGTCCTCAGGGTAGGCAGCGCATAGGCGAGTTTCTGATCGCTATGTCCATGTCCAGGTGGGCTGAGAGCTCAGTTGTCTACCTTCGTCACATAAAAAAGAAGAAAAAAGTGGTGTACTTACTCTGTTCAACAACCTTTGGCGGCAGTAAAAGGGGGCAAATTTAAAAGACATAGGTTCGTATTGTTGATCGCTTATAAAACATTTAAGAATTTTCTCGCCCTTTTTCAGTGCGAAAAGTTGTTACACAAATTTTTACTTAGTAACACAAAAATTATTACATAAATTTTCGATGGCGTCAATTTTTGTTACCAAAATTAGTGATACAAACTATTTATGGTATACCGTAAAGCCGGGTTACTTTGGCCCTAGGGGTAACTTTGGCCCAAAATTAAGTTTATCATAAAACCAAAGCATCGCATAAATTACATGATGTATTGTTATCAGGCGTTTTAGGTATGAATTTTGCATCCCGACACATACTAAAACTGTTAATTTTAAATAAGTCTGCCCGTCTGTCGAACTTTTTGTCTATCACATTTTTACGCGAAAACTGCTTAACCGAATAACACGAGAGCAGCTATAAAATATACTTTGAGATATTAGGAACATCATGAAGTAAATAACTAAATAGGTTTTAATACAAAAAAAATCTTTAATGGAAGTTAGGTATCTAAAAGTTGCAAAAAGCACAGCATAAAAATGTTATATGCCGATGAAATTCAGGACAAACGTGAGAATTAATCGAAATAAGAAGTATGTGAAAAGACTTTTATGATGGAGTTGTAAATTTATATCATAATAATTATTTTAGTTTGCATTTGTCATTATGATGAAATCTTAATTTTACTGCAATAAAATAAACAATGTGTAAGAGGAAGTGGTGCTATTTTATACGTAATTTGTCTAAACATGTTACTTATTTTCATAATTAATAAGCGTTAAGCTACAACACGAAAATAAGTCATGGGCCAAAGTAACCCTCCCGTAGATATAACTTTAGCCCAAACTTTACGAAACAGAAAAAACTCTTGGGTATTATTTGATTAAAGAGAAAGTGTGTAAATTACTTGATTACACTCTTAACTTTACTTCTGATTTATTAATTCTAACATAAAGGTGTTGTATTTCAATTAAATCGAATGAGAAGTAAAACACATCATTTTTTTGGGACAAAGTAACCCGGCTTTACGGTACTCTGTCCAGCAACCTTTGGCAGTAGAATAAGGCGGCAAATTTAACAAATGTACCTAAGTGCGTATTTTTGATCGCTCGTAGAAAATTGGAATGTGTGACCTATTCCAACCGACTTCAAAAAAGGAGGAGGTTCTCAATTGGACTGTATGTTTTTTTTCACTGGCAGATGACTATCACACAAAAATTATGACGTAAAATTTTGATTTCCTTAAAAGTCCCTTATACCAAATTTTTTATCGAGGTAAACAAAATTAACAAACAGCAAATATATTTTATTAAGGTTAATGCGGATAAAACCGTCTTTCAGGAAAGTCCGTCTACCAACTGATTTCCGCCCCTCACTCAACAATATAAGATGCACATCACGGACTTTTCTTACAAATAAAATATGCCGGACTTACCCACACTGACCTTACATAAGAAACATATTCAATTAAGTAGTTCATAAGCCAACCAAGTAGGATAACAGATCTGTAAACTAGATTATGACAAAAATAAGAAAATATCGGTGGCCCCGATAAAAAGTAGCAGTGTATGATATGGTATCTTTTCGAACTGATCGGTTTTTATTATGCAGTACCTAGGTACTTATTTTTTAGTAATCCTTATACACTATAGTTTAAAACAAAAATACAATTATATTAGATCAAACAAGCTTGTGTGAATTTAGGCGTTCATTATCATTACTAGAACATACTTTTGACTTTTTGAAGAGTATCATTTGCCAATATTTATTTGGTATGACATCACTGCACTATTATTACTGTATTTTTTTATACGCCGATTTGCGTTTTAGAGAATATGATCTAATATAAAACAGTTGTATTAGTTAACTATTTCGTTCGTACTCTAGGCAGCCAGAAAGTATTTTGTAGGGGAGTTAATTTTCGGTGAAAAATGCAAAACCGGCCAAGTAGTAAATACCTCTCAGCACCCACAAATTTAAAGTCAATTAAACATTGTCTGTTTCGTAATAAGACTGTTCAAAGACGCATAAAATTACTCGTTAATCATTTAGAAAAATGTACTATTAAATGTAAAAATCAGGTAAATACTGCCAGATCACCGTGTTCAGAATACTAAAGGTACATTGGAACAAGTAACGCTAAATCTTCGTATATTTATATTAATATATACGCATATTTTAATAAAATTTAACGCGAAAACGTTAAATTTGATTAAAATATGAATGTATTTTTGTTGTATAGTTTTGTTTATATATAAAAAAATAAGTTTATATTTGTCAGCCTCCGTAGCCTAGTTGGTAGTGACCCTGCCTACGAAGATGGAGGTTCCGGGTTCGAATCCCGGCGAGGGCATTCTTTGTGTATTTATTTATCACAAATGTTTGTTCCTTGGTCATGGTTGTCTATGTATTTAAGTATCTATATGTATCTATCTATTATATATATCGTCGCCTGGTACCCACATCACAAGCCTTAATTGAGCTTACCGTGGGACTAGGTCGATTTGTGTAAGATGTCCCAATATATTTATTTATTTATTTATTATATTTAAAAAAGTCCTGTTTTAAAAAAACCGGTCAGTCTAAAAATATACCGTATCATACGCTGCTACTTTTATTCCGAACCACTCTTTATATACATTTTTTTTTGTAATCGACTCATCTAGCTCAGCTAAGCTGAGTTACAGTCAAGGGCAAAAATATGTATAAATTTTTTTACTTCTGACTAGAGCATAAGGTCTAAAATTGTATATATTTATACCCCTGACTGTACATCTACAGCAGTTATTGCTGCAAGTCTAAGAGCAGAAAAAGATACAGGTATTCGAGATTTTTGTAAGCCTCCGTAGCCTAGTACCTAATAGTAGTACCTACGAAGCTGGAGGACCCGGGTTCGAATCCCGGCGAAGGCATTATTTGTGTGTTTATTTAACACAAATATTTGTTACTTGGTCATGGCTGTGTATGTATTTCAGTAGCTATAAGTACCAACCAAAGAACCGATACAGCTCTCCGAATCGCTAAACTGGCGAGCGACATTGCGCTTAGAACCGGTGGCCGTTGGGGCGGAAAGGTCCTCGAGTGGCGGCCACACCGAAAGGCGCAACGTGGGTAGGCCCCCACAAGGTGGAGTGATCACCTGGTAAAGGTCACAGGAGTCCGCTGGATGCGGGTGGCACCGGACCGATCATTGTGGCAAGCTTTGGAGGAGGTCTATGTTCAGCAATGGACGTATTTCGGCTGATATGATGATTATGAAGGCCTTAATCATATAGCCTACGATATATCTGATGGCGACTGTACACTCCACGAATTGGAACCCTAGGCCTCAAAAGGGGAAAGGGAATCATGTCAAAGTAACTTTATCAATCAAATTGCAAGATATTTCAAACTGGATTTAATTTTAACATGGTTCTAGTGTGGTCTCTAGGGTTCTAATTGTTTAGTGTAGGTACATCCGTATCACTAAAAGTATAAAATAAATAAATAATTATAATGTTCGAAATCGTTATGAAAGTATCTATTGAAATTATCTAACACATGTTATTCACATCTAAAATCTCTTCACTAAATCTAGAATATTTTTTACTGAAAAAAAACTTTAAATCGTATCTCTAAACAAACCATTATCTTTTCCAAAGCGCATTTGTAAACAATTAAAAATACAAGATGTCGGTTCAAAGGGGTTTATTTATAAATATTTTTTCTGCCACGAGTTGGGCGTGTGGCACAATTACATGCACGTATTTATTTCTGTATGGACATATGCTGTATTGCCTATGAGGCATCAATCGCGGCCCGCTCGAAAAAGAAGAAGAAGAAGTCGTTTCACTCGGGCTCCAACTTTCACCCTCACCGAAAATAAGTTTTTGCACGTGTAAGGGACAATTTTTTTTATAACAAGTGCGTCAAAAAAAGAATGTACCGCGCGCTAAGCGTGCGGAAAATTCGTTTTTCGCACTAGTAAGGAAAAAATATTTATTGCACAACTACATTACACGCAGAACAATAAGATACATTCTTACATCTACAGAGAGAAAAACAGATACATTTAAAAATACAGACGCTAAAAAAAACAAAAAGGTGAGAAAAGTGTGTTGTTCGAGCTTGTATAACCTTGTATAATTGTAATGGTCCCGTTGGCACCCATCTGATGATGGGATCTTGGAAAAATTGGTTTTAAAAACCCCGGTTCGAAACGCGGAGAGGGCATTATTTGTGTATTTATTTATCACAAATCCTTCCTTGGTCTATGTATGTATGTATGTGTCTATATGTATGTATTTAAGTAGGTATATCTATATGTATCTATCTAAGTACCATCGGACCAGGTCGATTTGTGTATCATTAATGTATCCAAAGATATTTAAGTA